>ML325879.1:17525-134393 GCA_005239505.1 Nicotiana paniculata | reverse complement strand
GACATTCAATTAACTACAACAAGAACGTAGTTGAACAATTAGAGATTAATCAACCAATCGAAATTATATTAATAACAAAATAAGTTCATCCCCCATTGGGTTCTACCAAAACCTAGATTAAAGAAGTTAGCTAAACAAATTCATAAGAATCAAATCTAAAATAACTTGCATAATTAAACTACAAAGTAATGAAGAAAATCTGTACAATTTGATGTCTTGCCATTCGAATCCCTTCTCTCCTCTTCGAAATCTCCTTCTAAGTTGTGTTTTTGGGGTCTATTTATAAGTTTAGGAAAAACCCTAAATGTGTAGGGTACTTCTATTTCAACCAGGAAACACTTAAAATCGTCAAAACTCGAAATTGACCAGAACCATGAGACCAGGCGTTTTGGCTCTAAGGCCTGGATAAGGCCAGGCCAGGCCTGGCTTTAGGAGGCAAACGCCCCCCTAACGCCAGGGTCAGCCTGGCTTTAGGAGGAAAATTCCTGGATAAGGCCAGGGCGTTCCCTCTTCGTCTCTCAAGCGTATAGCGTATTTTCGACGTATTTGCATCCATTTAGCTCGATTTCCATCTCCAATTCACCTACACATAAAAGAAACTCCATTAAGCACATGCGCATAAACTGTAAGGCATATAACATGTTAAACTATGAATTCTAGTCTCGCATCAAGGGCTCATGAGTAAGAGTGGTTCCGATAGAAATGTCGAGCCCACAGAAGCGCCACGGCTATCAGAATACAAATTCAACGTTGATGAATCAACTATTCTATCGTCCATTGGGCGTATCAAAGATACCAGATGGCCTCGACCCCTACAGACCAATCCGTACCAGGGAAATCCTAATCAAATGTGAAATACCATGGTACTCATGGTCATATAAATGAGGATTGCAGATAGTTAAGAAGGAGGTAGCCCATTTGTTCAACATGGGCCATCTTCTAGAATTCTTGAGTGACCGAGCTAAGAACCACTTCAGAGACAGGAATGCAAACAGGAAAAACCACAACATGTTATTCGCATGATCGTCGGTGGGGTAGATATTCCACAGGGACTCGTATTCAAGCGCAAAGGTGTCAATCACGAGGGAAAAGCGAACTCGGGACTATGTGTCGGAAGGGACATTGTGTTTCAATGACGAGGATACATAGGGGATCTCGCAATCCCAAAATGACGCACTGGTAATCATCCAATTCTCGCATATCAAAGCAATATAATACTCTTTTCTCTGTTAAACTTTCTTGTTCTTCAGTTCACTTCATATTTCTTAACTATATTCTTAGCCGGTTCGGGGGCGATCTAGCTCGAGGGACAAGTTGCATTTTATACTGGTTTGCCTTTTTTTACTGTCAATTTCTAGTATTAATCATCATATTTATCAATTTGTGCTAGGTGAAATCACATATCCTTAAAACCACTTATAAGTTTAATTGTTATCCAATTAAAACCACTTATAAGTTTAGTTGTTATCCAACTTTAAGTGTAAACAGTTTGGCGCTCACCGTAGGACTAAGGATATTAGTGATTCCATAGTAGTAATTCTTATAACACACACTGCTTTACACTTGTTCTCGTAAGTGTTTCTGATTTCAATATCAACATGTCAAACTCACAAACAGTATCAACACACGCTGATAATGGCCTTGGTTTTCATGGGGAAAACGACAATATAGCCGTCTTGGGGATCAAAATACCTCAGGCTGGCCTCGAGGGAGTACCGATTGCAAATCCCATATACGTCAGTTCCTATGTCGCCCTAAATGCAAATCTGGGTGTCGACCCCGAGAATAGTGTCCACAGAGATGTTCGATCAGCTGGTCAAGATACACAGCGTGACGAAGACGGCGGTCTCAGCCTTTGACTAATATTTGAAATTTTGCAGGCTCAACAAGCTTCCATAGTGCAAGTCCAAAATCAGAACTGTGCACCAAGTGGACTGAACCCGAGCCCTCACTAGAAGTTGTTCACAGGGACGAACCAGTACCAGAGAGGCCAAATGAAAATGAATCAGGGACTGACCCCGCCATTATGAAAATGCTCGAAGAGCTTACAAAGAAAATTGTATCGGGGGAGAAAAATATTGAAGAAAATGACAAAAAGGTAGAAACGTATAACTCCCGAGTTGATCAAATTACGGGGACACCGCCGATTCTGAAGGGTTTGAATTCGAAGAAGTTCGTGCGAAAGATTTTCCCCCCAAGTGCGGCTCCTAAGTCCATTCCGAAGAAACTCTGCATGCCAGAAATTCTCAAGTATAATGGAACTACTGACCCGAATGAGTATGTCACTTCTTACACATGTGCAATAAAATGGAACGACTTAGAGAATGATGAGATTGAGTCTGTTCTGCTGAAGAAGTTTTGAGAAACTTTATCGAAGAGGGAAATGATATGGTATCATAATTTTCCACCCAACTCCATTGATTCCTTTGCCATGCTCGCAGATTTCTTCGTCAAAGCACATGCCGGAGCCATAAAAGTTGAGACTAGGAAGTCAAACCTCTTCAAAGTGAAGCAGAAAGACAACTAAATGCTCAAAGAGTTCGTATCTCGGTTCTGGATGGAACGTATGGACCTACCCTTGGTCGCAGATGATTGGTCCATCCAAGCTTTTACTCAAGGGATGAATGTACGAAGTTTGGTGGCCTTACAATAGTTAAAACAGAATTTAATCGAATATCCAGCTGTGACCTGGAGCGATGTGCATAATCGGTACCAATAAAAAATCAGGGTCGAAGATGATTAGTTGGGAGCTCCTTCCAGTTCTGTTTATCCAAACAGACGCGTCGGCAAAATTCAAAGGGACATCGACAAACAACTTTGATCGAACAGAGATTAGTATCAACCATACACTGGAGATCAGAGAAACAACGGTCTTGGGCACAACCCTGTTCGGAGTGATCGAGGGCAGAGCTCTCGAGGGCTCATGAGTAAGAGTGGTTCCGATAGAAATGTCGAGCCCACAGAAGCGCTACGACTATCAGAATACAACTTCAACGTTGATGCATCAACTATTGTATCTTCCATTGGGTGTTTCAAAGATACCAGGTGGCCTCGAGAATTCTTGAGTGACCGAGCTAAGAACCACTTCAGAGACAAGGATGAAAATATGAAGAACCACAATATGTGATTCGCATGATCGTTGGTGGGGTCGATATCCTACAGGGACTCGTATTCAAGCGCACCAAGGTGTCGATCATGAGGTAAAAGCGAACTCGGGACTATGTGCCGGAAGGGACATTGTGTTTCAATGATGAGGATACATAGGGGATCTCTCAATCCCACAATGACACACTGGTAATATCTTTTCTTATGAATAAAATTCAAGTTAAACGTGTTTTGATTGATCTAGGGAGCTCGGCCAATATTATTCGATCGAGGGTCATGGAATAGCTCGTCCTATAGGATCAAATTGTGCCTGCAGCTTGGGTTCTTAACGGCTTTAACATGGCAAGTGAAACTACCAAAGGTGAAATTATCTTGCAGTGAACATAGCCAGGACCGTTCAAGAAACAAATTTCCATGTGATCGAGGGTGACATGAGGTACAATGCCTTGCTCGGAAGGACTTGGATCCATAACATGAGGGCAATACCTTCGACCCTTTACCAAGTTTTGAAGTTCCCGATACCGGACAGAGTAAAAATGGTGTACGGGGAACAACCTGTCGCCAAAGAGATGTTTGCAGTTGATGAAGTAATAACGGTATCGGCACTCTCATCAGCGAAGGGATAAGAGTCGAAGGGAAAGTAGGAGGCCAAATAGCAACCACAGACACCGACCTCGACCCTATTGTAGGAGAAAGGGATCAACGAGGATGAAGACTACTGGATCCCTCGATCCTTCATAATTCACGATGACTTCGACGCCACTAAGTCAACAGTCGAAGAGCTGGAACAAGTCACATTGATCGACTACTAACCCGAACGAAGGGTATACCTGAACACAGGGCTAACCCCCGAGCTCAGTAATAAACTTATTCATTTCCTTAAAGCTAACATGGATTGCTTTACCTGGTCGCATCTTGATATGATAGGGATACCACCAGAAATCTCTACCCATCGACTAAGCCTGGATCCTATGTTCCGTCCAATAAAGCAAAAAAAAAGGCCCTAGTCTGAGGTTAAGCATACATTCATCAATGACGAGGTAACCAAACTTCTCAAAATAGGATCCATTTGAGAAGTGAAATATTCCGAATGGTTAGCAAACGTAGTGGTAGTCCCTAAGAAGGGAAATAAACTTAGAATGTGTGTAGACTATAAGGACTTAAACAAGGCATGCCCTAAGGATTCTTTTCCTTTGCAGAATTCGATCGCATGATCAATACCACAGCCAGCCACGAGATTCTCAGTTTTCTCGATGCCTACTCCGAGTACAATCAAATACAGATGAACGCGGAGGATCAGGAAAAGACTTCGTTTATCACTAAATACGACACCTATTATTATAACGTAATGTCGTTCGAACTAAAAAATATTGGTGCAACTTATCAACGCCTAGTAAATCGAATGTTCGAAGAACAAATAGGAAAATCAATGGAAGTTTATATTGATGACATGTTACATAAGTCCCTGCGAGCAGAAGACCATTTGAAACATTTGCAGGAGACTTTCGATGTACTAAGAAAGTACAACATGAAGCTCAACCTGGAGAAGTGTGCATTCGGGGTCGGCTCGAGCAAGTTCCCCGGCTTCATGGTATCAAATCAGGGAATCAATATCAACCCCGATAAAATCAAAGCCATCGAGGATATCACCGTAGTGGATAATGTCAAGGTCGTACAAAGGTTAACGGGCCACATAGCCGCCCTAGGACGATTCATTTCGAGGTCCTCAGATAGAAGTCACCGGTTCTTCTCACTGCTTAGGAAGAAGAGTAGCTTTGCATGGACTCTGAAATAACAACATGACTTAGAGGAACAAAAACAATACTTATCAAGCCTGCCACTGCTTCACACCCCGAAAGCGGATGAGCAACTCTACTTATACTTGGCAGTATAGGAAATAGCGGTAAGTGGGGTCCTAGTCCGAGAATAACAAGGTACGCAATCCCCTGTTTACTATGTTAGTCGGACCTTAGGCGAGGCCGAGACAAGATACCCACACTTAGAAAAATTAACGCTTGCTTTAATAAGCGCCTCTAAGAAATTAAAACTGTATTTCCAATGTCATCCAATATGTATTGTAACTACCTATCCCATTCTCAATATTTTGTACAAACCCAAACTTTCGGGTCGATTGTTCAAATGGGTCGTCGATATCAGTGGGTACGATATCGAGTATCGACCCCGAACAACCATCAAGTCTCAAATCTTGGCAGACTTCATGGCCGACTTCACACTAGCCCTCATACCCGAGGTCGAAAAAGAACTATTATTAAAATCAAGTACATAATCGGGGGTGTAGACCCTATTTATGGAAGATGCTTCGAACGTGAAGGGGTCCAGACTGGGTATCGTCTTAAAGCGACCCACAAGTAATATAATTAGACAGTATATCAGAATTTTGAAATTAACTAACAATGAGGCCGAGTATGAGGCCATGATTGCAGGTCTCGAGTTGGCTTAAAGTTCAGGAGCAAAGGTCATAGAAGCCAAATGTGATTCCTTACTCGTGGTAAACCAAGTCAACAAAACTTTTGAAGTCTGAGAAGACAGAATCCAGAGGTACTTAGACAAGTTACAGGTAACTTTATATCGGTTTAAAGAATGGACCTTACAAGATGTACCTCGAGAACAGAACAGCGAGGACGATGCCCTTGAAAACTTGGGGCCATCGATCAAATATGACGAACTTAAATCGGGGACTGTCATACAACTCTCGAGATCAGTGGTCGAAGAAGGCCACGCCAAAATAAACTCTACAAGTCTAACATGGGATTGGAGAAACAAGTACATGGAATACCTAAAGAACGGGAAGCTTCCATCGGATCCAAAGGAGTTGATAACTCTACGCACAAAGGCAGCACGATTCACTTGTCCGATGATGTAACGCTGTTTAGGAGGATGTTCGATGGACCATTGGCAATTTGTTTGGGACCGGGAGATACCGACTACGTCCTACGGAAGATTCACGAAGGCACTTGTGGAAATCATTATGGTGCTGAATCATTGGTTCACATAGTTATCAGAGAAGGGTACTACTAGGTCGATATGGAAAAGGATACAAAATAGTACATTAGAAAATGCGACAAATGGAAAAGGTTTGCGCTAATGGTCAAAGAAAAGGAAGTCATAGACTTCATTTGGGACCACATTATATGTCGATTCGGGATGCCTGCCGAGACTGTGTGTGATATGGAAAGAAATTCATCGGCAACAAAGTGACTAAATTTCTCTAGGATCACAAGATCAAAAGAATTTTATCGACGCCTTATCATCCCAATGGGAATGAACAAGCCGAATCGACCAACAAAACCATTATCCAAAATCTTAAGAAGAGACTGACCGATGCAAAAGGAAAGTGGAGAGAAATGCTGCCCGAGGTTATTTGAGTGTACCGCACAACACAAAAGTCTAGTACGGGGGCAACAACATTCTCTTTAGTCTATGGTGTCGAAGCTCTTATCCCGGTCGAGGTTGGGGAACCTAGCATCAGGTTTCGATATGCAATAGAAGAATCGAATCACGAGGCCATGAATACAAGCCTAGAATTGTTGGATGAAAGACACGAGGCCGCCCTCGTTCGATAGGCCGTACAAAATCAGCGGATCGAAAGGTACTACAATCGAAGAAACAATCTTTGCATATTAAAATCGAGGACTTGGTGCTAATAAAAGTCACCCTCAGCATTCGAAGTCCAAATGCAGGAAAACTGGGCCCAAATTGGGACCGTATCAGGTCCTCGACATTATCGGAAAAGGATCCTACAAGCTCGGCACGATGAACGACGAATAATTATCGGACAACTGGAACGTATCACAACTGGAACGTATCGCTCCTAAAACGATACTGTTGCTAAGGTACGAACCTTCCTTTTTCATTTATATTTCAAACTAACTATTTCATGTGTTCGATCATGAACGAGATTCTTCAACACAAAGTCTTTATGCCTGAAAGCACACGTTGCATTCTTATTCCCTTAGACCGATATTGTCCCAAATGGGTTTTACGATGAGGTTTTTAACGAGGCAACCATTGATCGTGCTAACTTAGAACAATCCAATAGTATCAGAGGCTTCTTTACAATCAACCTCAAATACTGGGGGGCTTCACCCTCGAATGTCAACTTTGTTGCAAGGAAATTACTTTGTGACGGCGGGGTCTCGATAGGTAAATTTTGTAAGGGCCAAACGATCAAATGAACCGTGCCCATATAGGTTGCTCGAGCCCTGACACTAAACATGTACGCATGTATAATCATCTATTAAAAGAAGTATCTTTCCTTGCCGATATCTCATGCCTTCGAAAAAATTTCTGCTTTACAATTTCATACTCTTGACCTATTGTGTAAACAGGATTAAAGGCCGATCACAACTGAAGTTCGAACAACTAACACCACACTCGGGGACTGCCGTCCAAAAAACAGACAAGATCGAATTATTAAAACTCTGATACCATAAGACATTAAAGGCAACTCTCGATTTTTATAGGTCACGGCCACCCCACTCGGGGACTGACACTTCGGGCAAGCTCGAAGTGAAATGGGAAAATAATCCCAAGAGTAAGGTCCCAAATTAAAAATGTCACGGCCAAACTGACACAGTTCGAAGATGTCCGAATTCCGTAATAAAACACGCCTTCGAATATTTTCATAAATCGGTTAAAAGGGCTACCCTTGGCAAAGTCATAAAGGGCTTCGATAATATCAAGCCTTAAAAAATCTAATGAGTACAAAATCATTTGAATTCTCGAAAAATTCCTTATTTCATGCTAAGGCATTACAAATTTTTACGAATACAAATGATAAAAACTTTTCAAGCCGAAAAGGGTAGAAAGCCATATGCAATTCTCTTTATAAAGGCCATATCGGCCTAATACAAAAGCCTAAGGGCTATTTTTTGCTTTTGATTTCAAGAGATCTTCATCGCTCAAATAAAACCTAAGGGTTACCTTACTTCGAGTTTGAGCAAGCACTCACTCGATCGTAAAAACTACACTAGTTCAATTCCGATCGAATTGCCTAAACCTCGAATCTATGAACACAATTTCATAAGGCATAAATGAAGAAAAAATTTCATAAGGCAGAAATGAAGTAAAAATTTCACAAGACAAGATAGAAAGGGAAAAGAATCTTTATATATATCAAAAATTATTTACTAGGGCAACATGGACCGATCGAAATTCTATACAAAAAACCCAAAAAAGACCCTAAGTACCTAATCTTCTCCGGTAGCAACATCTTCACCATCGGGATATTCTCCACTCTCGGACCCACTCATGCTCCCGGATTCATCATCATCAGGAAAGGCTAATGCTTTTGATTCGGCTTCAAGCTATTTTGCATTTTCGATCTCGACAGTGAGATCAAAGCCATGAGCATAGATCTCCTCGAGAGTCTCCCTTCGAGACTGGCACTTGGCATACTCAGCAACCCAATGTGCTCGAACCTCAGTAATCTCGGAAAATTATTTTGCTCGAGCTTGAGCGGCTTCGGCATCGGACCGGTAAACGGCCGCAATTCCCTCAGCATCAGCCTTGGCCACCTCAGCCTCAGATCTGGCCGATGCAAGCTTTGTGACCAGCTTCTCTCGATTGGAGGTTGCTGAACTCAACCGAGTCTGGAGCTCCTCAATTTTCTTGTCTTGCACCAGGTTCTTCTCTTTCACGCTCTGGAGTTGGTATTCAGCGAGGATAGCTGAGCCCGAGCAGCCTCTTTTTTTGAGGCAAGATGGTCCATGTTTGCTTCCATGTTATGGTCTCCGCCTTCACCGCATCCACCTCTTCATGAAGTTTCCCGATTATCTCGAGCTTCTGCTAGACCTGTGGGATTGAACTATTAGCCGTCACGCTCAAACCGATGTCATAAACTTCTAAGATTGTTTTTACCTTCTCGGCCAGGTCAGTCTGTTCTTTCCGAGCCGCCTCTAGCTCAGCACGGAGGCCCTTATTTCCTCCTTTCCTTGCTCACTGACGAGTTTGGAGGAGTTCTTCTCCTCAATAAGCCTTCGGACATCTATATAAAGCTTCGTGATGAAGCCCTGAAGCCTATAAAATATAAAAGAAAGAGTTATACGAGAAGAGAAAAACTCAAATTGTAAATATGTATATTGACAAAGGGAGTAAGGACTTACACAGTTCAAAGTTTATTGGGCCTCGTTAAAGAGACAAGGCACTCCCATCTCGTCCATCAGAGCTTGGTATTCCTCCATGACCAAACTCAAAAGATAGCTAGCCACCCCTACGAAGGCTTAAAAGACTCGTGCATTCTACGGTACTGTGATGATGATCATTCGTTTGCACCCGGGATCGGTGCTAGGGGCCGGGAACTGGCTGGTCAATCTGAAACTTGAGGAAGTTTTGCCCGAGTCCTTCCTCAGTACCTCCAAGTCACTCAGGCCAGCGGCGTTATTGACCCTAGAAAGATAGCCACGGAAAGGGTCCTTCCCTCCGTAGGCTCCTTCTACGTAAGGAGTCTTTATGGCCCGAGCCTCGCGAATCATTTCCTCGGAGAATTAAGGTAATGGCGGGGAGTCTCCAATCTCTATTGACCCAGGTGGATCTTTTAGGGCATTCTCTCTGTCTCGAGGATTTTCGAGCCCGGCTGTTGCAGCGACGTCCACCACCTCCTCAGAGACTTTCTCACCTCAAGGTGAGTCACCTTCGACCTTTATCGGCTCGGGGACTTCGGCCAAGTCTTCTCCCAAGGCTCTATCAGCTCGAGGTAGAATATTTTTGATTCATACCGACTCAATGGCCTTTTGAGCCTCGGTATTTGTCCTCACTCGGGCCACCATCTTGGAATCATTCTCTATTTATTCTTCTTCTTCTTCCTCCCTTAGGGGTTGGGCTGATCCACAGACAGGGGAATGATGTTCTTTTTTGGATTACGAGCCACTCTGTTTTTCAGCTTTTTCCCTTCGAAAGTCGAGGCCCTTTTTCTCTTGCCTTCCTTAGCTGGCTTCGAGATAGGTAGTGGGGATTCTTCATCACCGGATGGGGCCTCATGGTTGCATATTTCCCAAGTCCTACAAAAAAGGGAAACTGAGTAAGCTCGGAGAGGCGTTTCAATAAATCATTAAGTATATGAACGAAAATTACCATGATTTTTAGCCTCCCACCGACCCTTTGATAGATCACACCATGCGCTTAGCTTATGTAGATGTCGAGACCAGGCTCTTGACCCAACTCACGAGGTGAGGGACCACACCGGCATCCAAGCACTAGCTATACAAAAAAGAACATCGATAAGAGAAGGTGAAGAAGTGAAATTAACAAGAAGAAAATAATAATGGAATCATACTTACGTTTCATATTCCATCTTTCGGGAAACGGCATGCTTTCAACAGGAATCAGGTCTGAGGTCCTCACTCGGACAAACCAACCCATCCAACCTCGGTCTTTGTCCTCGTCTATGCTTGAGATGAAAGTCTTGGTGGCCTGGCATTGGATGTTTATCAACCCACCTAGGTAGATTCGAGGGATATACAAACTTATAAGGTGATTAAGGGTGAAAGGGAGCCCGTCGATTTTGCTCACAAAGAATCGGAGCAATATTACAATCCTCCAGAAAGAGGGGTGGATTTGTCCTAGGGTTACTTGGTACTTCTACAGAAGTCTATGATGATTGGATCGAGGGGACCCAACATGAAAAGGTAAGTGTAAACACTCAAGAAACCTTCCACGTGGGTAGTGATATCTTCTTCAGAGACCGGTATCACGACTTATTTGTTTTCTCAGTTATAGTCTTTCTTCACTTATGTGAGGAAATTCTTGGATATCGAGCATATGTATCTCGATACCGGCTCGCATAGACCGGGGACCGATGAGGTTTTCTCGACCTTGAAGTCGGAACTAATAACACCCCCCGAGAACAAGCTCCTCAGAGCGTGGCTCCGCCATTGTTTTCTCGTCGGCCGGCCGAGGTGAGGAGGCTGTTTCTTTTTGTGGAACAATTTTAGATGTTTTCGCCATTAGGTTTTGAGGTAAAATAAGAATGGAGATGATAATATTTGGCATTTTAGAAGAGTATCAACAATGGAACTTAAGGATTTGAAGATGAAAAACTTGAAGGATGCAGAGAGCTTTGAATATTAGAGCAGAAGAGATTGAAAGTAAAGTTTGAAAGAGTGGAAAAGGGACCTATTTATGGGTTTCACAACGACGATTCAAAGCTGGTAGTGGCCGACCGTCAACTGACACACATTAGGATTACGGGGTAGAAACCATGCCTTAGGATTACATTTCTATGTGCACATTAGAATCCATGTTTAGGACCAATACATGCAAAGCATATCATACATTAGATATCATGCTCTTAAGTTCATGTATATTGTTTCAGCATCACATTATTTTATCACTTAGAAATCATTCTTCAGGGCTAAATAATAGCACTAACACGAACTGGTGTCCCTGCATATTTTTTGAAGTCATGCTTATCAATGATGTAATCTTTTGTGCATCCTGCTTTAGGAACTCTGCATATCCTGAGATCATGCTGTGCATTTAGAAATCCTGCTTTACAAAGTTTGCATATAAATCATTCTGCATTTTATATGCGCATTAAATACCATGTTTTAGGACCTCACCTAGCTAAGCTAATGATGCATGAAAAGGGACATAAGACAGTCTCACATATGATTATCCTGTGTTAGTAAGACTGGTAATAACCCATGTGTCTTTGCAACACTTAGAACAACATGATTTAGGTAAAACAACTTCTAAACTGTTTTAAATAATTCTGGTAACTATTGTGCATTCCCCCCATGCCTAGGCAAGCCTTAGGTAACCAACTTTTATAAAACTGGAAAACTGTTGCTTTTGTGTTTACTGCCTAATGGTTAACAAGCTTAAAATCAGTAGCAAACTGGTTAGGGCCCCGCTTCTAGGTTTATAAAATAAATCTGCATATCTCTTGTATTCTGATACTCACCTAGACATCATTTTTAGGATTCTGCTTAATAATACTGCCCTTGTTTGTGTTTGAGACGTGTTGTTTACATGCAATATTTGTGGAGGTAAACCCGAGCTTCTTAATTGCTTCTTTCCTGTTTTATCTGCTAAAGTCTTTATTTGTTCTTTCCTGTCGCCTTAGTATTTTCTCCTTTTAACCTTAGGTGTCTGTCTATAACCGCCTATAGATAGAGGTCCTAAATTCCTCCAGGGCCATTAAGAAGGGACGGGTAACAGCACGCATAGAGATAGTTAAACAACAATCGCTTTAATAACCGCTAAGAGGTGGGAAAGGGTAGACATTGATATGATGATCGGTGTGCTAATGCAACGTGTAGCCCCTCTTCTGAGGAGTGATTACCGGACATTGTACTGATGTGATCCTATAGGATAAAAAAACCTAGGACCCCATATCCCTTACATATGTGTGTTTAGATCATAACTCTTTCAAACCTTATATGTGTTCTTAGACCCTAAAATCTTTTAAAACTTTAGCACATATGTGTGCTTAGACTGCGGATCTTCTTAAAAAACCTTTATTTGTTTACATATGTGCCTTTATAGCTTATGTGCTACCTGTTTTAAAATTTACAAAGCTTGTTTGGCCGGGAACCACAGTTGTGGACTTTGAGGGGTGCCTAATACCTTCCCCTTGAAGTAATTTCAAGCCTTTACCCAATCTATGGTTATTCAAATCTGTGTTATAATGACCCTTAGTAGGTGCCCTAACGCACCTTAATTCGTTAGGTGGCAACTCTTTAAATTCCTTACATCCTTTTTTTCCCAAAAGGAAATGAATTGTCCCAATAATGTCAAAAACCCTGACTAATCCGAAAGGAGAGGAAAAGGGGGCGCGACAAATACATAGGCGAAATTGTAGGGAACATAGCGGGAAGGATTCCAACATTTGGGGAAATCATAACTCTAGACCTCCTACATTTGATCTCCAACCCTTAGTATCTTTAGTTGTTAATTTACTTCTTTAGTTTCTTATTTAATTAGTTAGATATAAGAATTTTAATATTTATAACTTAGAAATTTATTCGGGCTTGTCTTCTTAGCGATATTGAACAATTATGGCGAAACCTTAGTTCGCTGTGGGATTCGACTCCGGACTCTTAGACCGGATTATATTTTCAGGCACTGCTTATCCTTTTTAGGACTAAAGTCGGGTGTGATCATATAACATGAGGTTGATCCTCGGCCCACCATCCTGGCGTCGGTTAATCTACAAAATTGGGTGAGCCCAATTTTAACCATATACAGGTAGTCCCATAGTTTTTTGGAGTGTAATGACAAGAAACAAATTGAGTCTTCAATCTTTATACCGATTTGTCATGACGTCATCACCGTGACGTAAGCGACAGAGGTGACCAAAACATCCCATCGGTACAGTTCTCAGGTATTGATATTGACAACAGACATGGCTACCCTACCCTTTTCACTATCAATCCCCCAATATTCGTTTACAATAATTATTAAAAACCAATGTGAATGAATTACATAAATAGGTAAAGAAAAATAAGAAGTTACACTATAGGGATCCTGAAAACAGGCCCAGATTCTCAGAACCTCAAATGCCCAAATGTTTCATAGCCTTTCTCATATCCGGGTGTGTCAGAGTTCCCTAAGGACCTCAAGGGATCCCGGGTAGTGCTCACACCCAGATTTCACAACCATAATTGAGTAAGTGTAGTGTGGAAGAGCCAGCTCTAATGCATCTGAGTTCAGAGGGATCTCATAGGGATCCCTAAGAAGTCACACATTAGAGGGGCAGAACTTAAAGACCTAAAAGTAGAGTGAGAGTGCTTGATATAGTTTTGAAAAGGTTTTAGTGAGAAAACAGTGTTAAAAGAGACTTGCTTGAAACAATTTTGTGATATAAAAAAAGGAGTCATTTAGTAAAACAACTTTTGAAAAGAGAGAGTTATATAATTAAACAACAGCAGATCAAAAATATAGCCAAAACCAAACTCAGTAATACTTAAAGAACACAGAACCAAAATAGGAAGAACAAACCTACACACAGGGGTGATGGGGATCGGGGACACATAGAGCACATGTAGTGCACACATAGTTGCAGGAGCATGAAAATTCTTATAGGGGTTTAGGGAATCAGCGTATCATGAATCTCAGAACCAACACAGGATCAGACAACTTAGGATAGCTAACTGATGTGCACAAAAAGGTTCATGATAGAATTTAGGGACAAACAAGTAAGGAAGAGTCACATTGAAGTATACTACAAAGGGGGTTCATAAGCAGGCTGATCCTAAGGGGTTGGACATATTCAGAAGCATGCTAATAAAACAGTAAAGTAGACATATTAGTTGCAGGTTGAACAACAAAACCACAGATAGAAACATATTAGAAACATGATAAACTGAAGTAGTAAAAGAAGCATATTGGTTTGGGACTTGAATTGAAATCAGAACATACCAGTAAAGAAGACAGTAAACACAAAAGTGAAGGAACATGAGAGCACAATAGCTAGCCTTGTCTTGTAGCCGGCTAACTCAGAATAATAGTAAGTAACACATAAAGAGAGCAGAAAGCTTGGAGTGTGAGAGAAATAGAGAGCTTTTTGAACCAATATGCTCGTGTGTTCTGAGTGAATGAAAGTGCAATGTATATATAGTTTGAAACAAGGTAGAGAATAAGGTAAAAATCAAAGTTATGCAGTGATTGGGAAATCAGAATCAATCAGCATAAAATCAATGTAAGTACTCCCTTCAATTAAGGAGTTAACTTCAAACGGTAATAAACATGTAATAAATAAGGAAAGGTACCATATGTGACTGGAATATAACACATAAGGAAACAACATCAACACATAGAAGTATAAGCATGTAATAGAGGCTAGGTTCAGAAAATATAATTAAGGAAAGTGCTTAAAAAATCGATTGACAGCATAATCGCCCATAAAAGAAGGCAACAAAATATTTTAAAGGTTGAAATCAGTAGAGAATGGAGGATATCAATCACAGGGAATTAGGAATTCAAACAGGAGTAGTATTGATTAAGGGGAATCAACACAAATTGCACGAAATAAACACATAATAGGCAGGACAAAGGCAAGAATCAGAACCCTAATAGGCACGGTAAAGTAAAAATCACATAGAATCAGGGATCCAAACTGGAACATAGTACTGATGAACACAAACTTCTGATAATAAGCGAGATAAACACATAATAGGCAGGAATAGGCAAAATCAGGAACCCTAATAAGCCAAATAGAGTGAAAATCACACAAAATTAGGGATTCGCATAGAACATAACATGAATTAACAGAATAGACATGATATAGGCGGAAGAAGCATCAATCAGAAACCCTAATAAGGTAAAATCACAAAAACTCTGAACAAATTCATAAATAACAGACATGTAATGAATCAAATGAACAAATAAGCAAGAACATACTCAGAACCCATGGTTAAGACCAAGAAACTTAGGGTTTTGACATAATAAGTCACACAAAAAGGGGAAAACTTAAATAGACTCTTAAACATATTGAAAATCATAGAATAACACTTAAATTAGAAGAAGAATTATTTTTTAAAAGGGGTCAAGAAACACTAGTTTGAAGATGAAGAGGCGTTTTAGCAAAAATCGGAGAAATCATTAAGGAAAACAGCAAAATAACTTAGGATATACTCAGATCTATTACAGGTCTAAGAAGTCAAGAGTTAAAAAATAGGGTTTTAGAGATAGATAACCCAGAGATGGGAGAATCCGCTTAGAAACCATAGAGTTGTAATGAAACAAGGCGAGATACTTACTTACAAACGAAAAGTGGCCTGAGACAGGCCAGCGAACATAGACTCAAATCAGAGCCGGTCGAAATCCTTTAAAACCCTTTCAATGATTCATAAAATCGAAGAGTCACGGAGCGTAGAAGGCCAAGACTGGCCGGAGAATGCATAGAAACATCACAAGGTGGAGTTTATGCCCGTGAGGACGCTTGAGAGCTAGGGTTTAGTTGAGAAGATTTTAGAGAGAATGGGAAGGGGTGGCGACGGGTTAGGTAAAGAAATGAAAAGGGCTTGGGGGGGGGGGGGCGTTTAGTTTAATTAAGGTAAGGGATATCTGGACCGTTGATCACTTGGGTTGGGCATATCAGATTGGGCTCAAGGTTTTTGGGCTGGTATTATTAAGGGGTTTTGGGCTAATATAATTGGGTTTGGAGGCTGGTTTAATTAGGCTAGAATTAAAATGAGAGTGACTATTTGTTAAATACCCAACTTAAATTAATTAAAAATAATTTGCAAAATAGCTACTAATTATAAAAATAAATTTTATGCATAGACAATATTTTAAAAAGTTTATTTAGTATTTAAAAATATAAATGATTAATCTCTGGTGGGAAAATGACACAAAATTATATGATTGGGCTATAATTGCAAAGTAATTGCAATTATAGCCAAAAGGTGTCAGTTTGGCTAATTATGAAATAATTAGGTCTTAATAGGACCAGGGATAGTAGATTAAATCAAGAAATTCTTTTGAAATCATTTGTGATGCAATTTTGTAATTATTTATTGAAAATAAAATGCTAGATAAATTAGACAAAATATAGGAAAATTATGGAGAAATAACAATCGTTGTTAATGCATGATTTTGAAGGTACATATGCAATTAGAAAAATATTTTAGAAAAAATTGGGTATCAACAGTATTCTCTACTGATCGTGAGCACTTTAAGTGGCATAATTCTCTCTCGAGCAACTACAATAATTTACTAGACATATTATCTCGAACTACGCTAGTTGGCTTTATCTAATCGCTCATTATGTCCACCTCAAGGCTTTGTTATTTCTAAATCTACCTTTAAACCCGCTGTATTGATTTCTCACATACGTTAGGAGTAACGTTGTTCAACAACTACCTAAATATATTTTATTTCTCAAGAAACACATAATAGATAGGCACAGTCAATCGATGGCTATTCAATCATTGAAATAAACACGTAGTTGAACAAATAGACAAATTCAAAGGTTAAATTATATTAAAACATAACAAGAATTCATCCTCCAAGAAGTTCCATCAAAACCCTAGATAACAAATTAGTTATTCATAATGGTATGCAAAACTACAATACTAGAATTCATAACCAATAATAAAAATAGGAAGAAGGAAGTGAAAAACTCGTAGAATAATTCTCTGCCTTGCTCTTTTAATTTTCTTTCTTTCCTCCTTAGGTCAAATCTGTGTCAAAAGTCCTCAAAATACAGTTTTTCTATGTATATATACCAAGTAGGGTCGGGCCCAAACAATTATACCTTCTCTTACAAATAAAAGGACACTTTTTCCGGACAAAAAGTGCACGGCCGCGCATCAACTGTGCATCGACCGCCACTTTGGCCAGTTTCTGCCTCATATGCGCGGCCTGTGCGCGGTCGCGCAATTTCCACGAACGTTCAACCTAGTCCGGTTTGGAATTTGGAAAAACGTAAAACATGAAAGTTGTGTCCCTTTGAATTATCTTTCCAACCATCTATTCTGGAGTCCAAATGGAGTTCTGAGCGAAAACTTATGTGCATTTTACTAGACAGTGCGCAATATGTCTACTCGATTCTTCGTTCGTTCTTAACTATCATCCATTGAAAGAAAGTAGAAGTCCACAAAATTCCATCCCTAATATCCCATATTGAACTTTATTTTTATACCATTTTGTTCCAAAGAAAATAAACTCCAGCTGCCCATTTATATTGCCCAAGACACATAACCAAGACTTTGGGTTCGATTTTTCTTCCTCCAAACCAAATTAGCGACACCCCTCTTTGTTCCTTCTCCATTTTTAGAAAATTCCAAAGAACTTCAACACTAATCAGAAGATGTCCACCCCGTTTTATGCAAGCTTTCATGCAACATCATATGTTCCTTCTTCTTCTGTTTTCGTTCATCATTTCGGCGAGTACAACTACACATGATAGAGGAATCCGACTATTTTGAGATAACAACGGCTCTTTTCAATCACGGGTCTGTTTCTGTTGAATTATCAACTCACTCATCTCACAAGAAGAAGAAACCTACCGCCTAAATAGAAGCTATGGAAGAATCTGGAAGAAGATGGAAGAAGACGGCTTAGGACAAGAAGTGTTTGATATTATCTATGAAGGGAGTGTTTGTTGACTGAAGAATAGGACTTGGGATCATACTAGATGGGCCTTCAGAAAATCCATCAGCCCAAATCTAAGAAGCAGTCTATCAACCCAATAAAGAACAAAGTCCAGATACATTGAATAATATTTCATAGTAGATAAATATTCTCTGTAATTATTCTTTTTGTTTGTTACAAATACAGTTAGGAATAGGCTAATAGAACAGTGCCACTTGGCAAGAGTTTGTTTTCATTAGATTCTAATTCTTTGTATATATAGATTACACTATATAGATGATAAAGATCAGAAAAATTTTCTACAATTCTTCAGCTCTTTTTCTTACATGGTATCAGAGCTTAGCTCGATTCTGGAAAATCTAATCACTCTTCTTTGATTTTTCTGTCAAAATCATCTCTAATTCTTCATGGCTGAAGCTGTTGAAACCACTGTGGTTCAAACCACTGCTGAAAATGGAGTCAACTTTGACCCCAATCATCCTTATTTTCTTCACTCTTCAGATTCTCCTAGAATGAGCTTGGTGAATGTTGTTTTCGATGGGAGAGGTTTCCAAGGCTGGAGGAGATCTGTCCTCATAGCCTTATCAGGAAAGAACAAACTGGGATTTATAAATGGTAGCTACCCAACACCTGCTGCTACCTCAAAGGATCACCAGCCATGGAGTAGAAGCAACGATATGGTTACCTCTTGGTTGTTGAACTCACTATCCAAAGACATTAGATATAGTGTCATATATTCAAAATATGCTCTGGATCTATGGGTGAGTCTTGAACACAGATCTGGGCAGTCTAATGGTGCAAAGCTGTATCACCTACAAAAGGAGTTACATGGATTATCACAAGGAACAAATGACATAGCAACTTATTTCACCAAACTTAATCGAATCTGGGATGAACTAGATTCTTTGAAGTCAAATATCAAATGTAGTTGTGCTTGTGTGTGTGATGGAAAACATTTGATGGAGAAATCACAAGAGGATGAAAGGTTGATTCAATTTCTCATGGGGCTGAATGAATCCTACAGTCAAGCAAGAGGAAACATCCTAATGTTGAGTCCTCTACCAAACATCAACCATGCCTATTCACTCATCCTTCAAGATAAGAATCAGATAGAGATATATGTCAATCCCCTAATATCCTCTGATTCTTCAGCTTTCATGGTGGGAAGCCATGGAATTTCTTCAAGTCAACACAACCCTTTTTAAAGGAATGGAAAGTAGAAAGTTAACACTCAGTATCAAAAGGAACAGAATAATTTTCATAGATCTGGGAGCCTAAACTCAAAGGCACCTATATCTAAGACCATGAAGTCAAGGTTCAATCCTAATTTAACATGTAGCTAATGAAAGAAAACACTATGTAGCAGATTGTTACAGGATTATAGGTTTCCCTGAGAATTTTGAATTCACAAATGGGAAGACAGGACCCATCAGGAGCAATGGAGCTTTCTCAGAGGAGCAGGTAGGAGACACCAATAACAACTACAATGAGAATCTGGAACAACACCTGTCTAAGGATCAGTTTACTCAACTAATGCAGATAATAAAGCAAGTGAAAATTTCAGAATCAGGAAGCTCAAATGCAAAAGTGAATGCAAATGCAGTTGCTCGTACAATTGTGAAATATTATGGGTCATGCTTTTCAGTTTTTAACTCTAAAACTTGAATAATAGATTCAGGGGCCTCTGAACACATGTGTTTTGATTCAAATGATTTTATTTCCCTAACACCTCTACCTGTACCTCTACACATTAATTTGCGTGACTAATCTAGGATAATAGTTACTTATACAGGAAAGATATCCATTCTCCCTAATTATATCCTAGAAAAAGTCCTTTATGTGCCTAATTTCATATACAATCTGTTGTCTGTCAATAGGTTCTGCTCACAATTATTATGAAACATCTCATTCTCATCTAATCAATGTATATTGCAGGCCTCTTTAATGAAGAGTGCTCAACTTTTTGGTGAAGCCAGAGAAGGATTATACCTATTGGAACCTACTGCCATCAATTCTAGGATTAATGATAAACAGAATGAAGTTGCATCTTTAGATCATAGTGAATCTGTTCAAATTTCAGCACCTTCTACTTTTTCTGCAAATGTTATATCTGATGTAAACTTTTGGCACATTAGGTTGGGGCATTTGCCTTTTTCATCAATGAAAAATTTCAGTTTTATATCCTTTCCTTCTAATTTTTCATGTTCATGTGATGTCTGTCCTAAAGCTAGACAAACTAGATCCCCATTCCCTCTAAGTCAAATCAAAACAAAAGAGCATTTGAATTAATACATGTTGATGTTTGGGGTGCCTACAAGGTCCCTACTTATAATGGATACAAGCATTTTTAACTGTTATGGATGATTATAGTAGGGGAACTTGGACATTCTTAATGAGCACAAAGAGCAATGTATTTGGAGTTTTAAAAAACTTCTTAGTCATGGTTGAAAGACAATTTGTAGTTAAAATACAAAAGCTAAGGACAAATAATGCTTTTGAACTTGGGAAAGGAAGTCAAGAATCTGCCTTCCTCTTGTCACAAGGGATTCTTCATCAAACAAGTTGTGTTGCGACCCCTCAACAAAATGGCATAGTTGAAAGGAAGCACATACATCTCCTAGAAATAGCAAGAGCCCTATTGTTTCAATCAAATGTCCCTATTGCCTATTGGGGAGAATGCATACTAACAACTACCTATCTGATCAACAGATTACCTACTAAGGTCCTCAAAGGAAGCACACCCCTTTCTGTTCTATTCAATCAACCTACATCTTATGATCAATTCAAGAGTTTTGATTGGTTATGCTATGTATCTACTCTATCTAATGGAAGAAGTAAATTTGATCCTAGAGCAAAAACATGTGTGTTCTTGGGTTAACCTCTAGGACAAAAAGGATACAAATTGTTGGACCTAGACACTAGAAAAATTGTTGTATCTAGAGATGTTCACTTCATTGAAGATAAGTACCCCTTTGTCTCCAATTCTATTCACCCTCCTTCAAATCCTATATTTCCCAAACCTTCCCAAATAGATACTTCTTATCCTACATCTATACCAGTGTCTTCACCACCTGTACAATCCCCAATATCTCCTAATGAAGATCATTCTCAGGATTTCAATCCATCAAGCCCCGCACATACTCTTTCTCACCCTACTTCTCCATCTAACTTTTCACCTCAGATTGTTCACCCTTCTGGGAACAGTCCATCACCTATCACTCATTCACCTACTTTCAATTCACATGAACATAGTTCATTTTCTCCTGCACCTAGAAGGACTGTCAGAGAGTCCAAATGGACAAAACACCTAAAGGACTTCATTTGCAATAACATTTTTCTCACCCCCTTCACTGACTCTTGTCTCACTCAACCTAGTGCACCTAATGGTTATTCTTTTGCAGCTTTATCAGCACACAATCAACACATGATGAAGTCAATTTCAGAGATACAAGAGCCTTTCAGTTACACTGAAGTTTCTATGCACCCTGGTTGGCAATATTCCATGGACTCAGAAATTGCAGCTCTACAGGATAACCATACATGGGATGTGGTATTATTACCAAAAGGAAAGAAGGTTCTGCCTTGCAAATGGGTATACAAAGTCAAACACAATTCAGATGGTTCAGTAGAAAGGCTCAAGGCTAGACTAGTGGTTAGGGGACACATTCAAAGAGAGGGTAATGACTACACTGACACCTTCTCACCAGTGGTCAAAATGACCACCATCAGATGTCTAATGGAAATTTCAGCTAAGACAAATTAGCCAATCCATCAGTTGGATGTAAGCAATGCAAGAATGCATGGAGATTTACAAGAGGAGGTCTACATGAGATTTCCTTCTGGAATGTCTCCTCCAAGTCCTAATCATGTGTGTCTTCTTAGAAAATCCCTATATGGCTTGAAGAAAGCTTCACGGCAATGGTATGCTCGGCTCGCAGGTGCATTAAGTTTTAAAGGGTATTCCTCTTCTCTGAATGATTATTCCCTATTTTTTAAATGTGCTGGGAACATGACATCGATTGTGGCAATGTATGTCGATGACATTCTTATCAGTGGGAATGATTCTCAAGAAATTTCAGCAATTAAATCATTTTTAAACACAGAATTCAAAGTCAAAGACTTGGGTAATTTACATTATTTCCTAGGAATGGAAATTCTCAAGGAAGCAGAAGGAATCATAGTATGTCAAAGGAAATTTACCTTAGACCTATTGCAGGAATTTAATGTATCCAATTCATCTTGTGTTTCCTCACCCCTTGAACCATCTTCCAAACTCACTTCTGATGAAGGTCCTTTGATAACCAATCTCACTTTGTACCGGCGTCTCGTTGGAAAACTGAATTATCTCACTCATACCAGGACGGATTTATCTTTTGTTGTGCTTAAACTAAGCCAGTATATACAAACTCCTCGAGTGTCTCATTATACTGTTGCCATTCGTGTCTTAAGATACCTCCATTCCAACCCCGGTCAAGGAATCATCTTGAACTCAGATCTCTCTCTCAAGCTTGTGGCTTTCTGTGACGCAGACTGGGCTTCTTGCCCTGACTCTCGCCGATCTGTAAGTGGATTCTATATTGCACTTGGCAGGTCACCTATTTCATGGAAATCCAAGAAACAAGCCTCAATCTCTTTATCTTCTGTTGAAGCAGAATGTAGATCCATGCGAAGAGTTGTTGTTGAGTTGACATAGCTGACTCGATTACTTGAAGATCTATCCATATCTCCATCTCTGCTTGTTCCCATCCTTTCTGATAGCAAATCGGCGATTCATATTGCCCGGAATCGGGTATTCCACGAGAGAACGAAGCACGTGGAATTAGACTGCCATTTTGTCCGGCAACAGTATCTTTCCGGTCTAATTTCACTCTCATACATTCCTTTGTCATCTCAGCCAGCTGATCTATTCACCAAATTACTTTTCGGGCCAGCACATACTTATGCTCTTCGCAAGTTGGGAGTTACCTCCGTCCCTTCCAACTTGAGGGGGGATGTTGAATTATCAACTCACTCATCTCACAAGAAGAAGAAACCTACGCCCTAAGTAGCAGCTATGGAAGAATATGGAAGAAGATGGAAGAAGACGGCTTAGGACAAGAAGTGTTCGATATTACCTATGAAGGGAGTGTTTGTTGACTGAAGAATAGGACTTGGGCTCATACTAGATGGGCCTTTAGAAAATCCATCGGCCCAAATCTAAGAAGCAGCCTATCAGCCCAATAAAGAACAAAGTCCAGATACATTGAATAATATTGCATAGTACATAAATATTCTCTGTAATTATTCTTTTTGTTTGTTACAAATACAGTTAGGAATAGGCTAATAGAACAGTTCCACTTGGCAAGAGTTTTTTTTCATTAGATTCTAATTCTTTGTATAATTACACTGTATAGATGATAAAGATCAGAAAAATTTTCTATAATTCTTCAGCTCTTTTTCTTACAGTTTCTTCTCTGATTCAATATTTGTTTTGACCAAGTTCAAAATCAAAATCAAGAATTACCTCCCTAATCTGAAAACCCTACATTTCAAGTCTATAAATACTCGCTTCTCCGACCAGATTTCGGGGCCGTTGGAACACCACTATTTTTTCTATTTATATTATTATTCTCGTCCCTTAAAAACTCTGAGAAAACACTTTTAAATATATATATATATATATATATATATATATATATATATATATATTATTTATTTATTTATTTTGTGTCTCGGCGTACTTTAGCCGCGATAGAGGTTTTCGAACCTATTCGACTCGAAGTTCGGATTTGTTTGTGACAAGGGAGTAGATTCGAGATTTCGACGCCTTAGTTCACTACCCTACAAGGTAAAATCCGACCTTATTCTGACCTTTCCCGTAGTTTCTGCTTAAAAACTCTGTGTTTACTTGGCAAATAAAATTTTTGTTCTGTTTTACGATAAACCTTTTGTTAGTTTACAGTGTTTGTCTCTCTTCTTGTAAATAAATATTTTAAAATATGAACCTGTATGCTTCATATTCCCGTTCGACTATAGGTACTGTTTGATATTTCAGAAAGAAATCATGTTCTAGGTTTCCATAAAATAACTGAAATATAGTTTAAGAATATGTTTGACAGAGTAGACATCATGCCTATAGTTTTGCATCCTTTTTTTTGTGACACTATTTGACGTCAATAAGTAGAACGACTTAATTCAATTTATATGTTATGTACTGTAAGGTGATAAACAATGGAGTATGTTTTTGTTAGAAATGAATACAAAGTTAGTGCATTTTTTTAAAAATATATTAGTACCAGTTTCATAAAAAAATAAAAATAAAACCATCAGATTGTGGTTACGGTTAAAATTGGTTAATGAACTAAGAATTCTTGAGACGGATCTGTGGCAAGTCTTGGATGGTTCTGTTTATTTGTTCTTAGTCAGTTATCTTCTTTATGTTTTGTTTGATGTAGCTCGTCCTTAGTTTGTTGTTTAAGCCATGACTTCTCGTCCTTTATCCTTGTACTGCTTGCTCTTCTATTGGAAGAATCTTTTGCTGAAAGTAGTCATGAATATCTTTCACAACCCTCAGGGGTTGACCTGGTGGCAATTGACTTGAGCCTTGGGGTTTGCTCCCTTTCAAGGTCTCAAGTTCGAAACTCACTGGGTGAAAACAATTTCTGAGGGCCATCGGACTGGATAAAACCTGATTTAACCGTGGTGAACTTGCGGGAAACTCCTTGCCGAGGGCCTGTGCACCCTTGGGATTAGTCAGGGCTCTAAGAGACTCGGACACCCAGGGCTGTCAAAAAAAAAAGTCATGAATATCTTTAACTTCAATTACTAAAAGTTCATTTGCTCCATACTTCCATTTGCCCTGTACTCTGAATGACTAATGCAGTTGCAGTTGCATAGTAATTATGATGTTTAATTTGCAAGGGCTTCTAATATATTATCTCTGAGTCGAGGATCTCCTGGAAAAAGCCTCTCTATCCTCTTTGGAGTAGGAGTAAGGTCGCGTACACTCTACCCTCCCCAGATCCCACTGGTGGGATTACTGGGTTGTTGTTTTTTTTTACGTAATCCTCATTCTGAGTAGTCCTTGTACCTCTTGTCCCTTTTTAGCTACAGAGTGTAACGACCCGGTTGGTCGTTTTAAGAATTAGCGCCCCGATCCCTTATTTACCGTTTCTCCCATGTCTATTTATGTTATTGGAAAATGTAAGAGCATTGAGTATCGAAATCCGGGGTGATGTTGGACACATAGTCCATAAATATGGAATTTAGCTTTAGAAATCTGACTGTAGCTAGAGTTGTATGAAGACGGATCCGGAATGGAATTCTGTCGACTCCATTAGCTCCGTTGGGTGATTTCGGGGTTAGGAGCGTGCTCGGAATATGTTTTCGAGGTCGGTTGTGGATTTAGGCTTGAATTGGCAAAAGTTAGAATTTCGGCGATTTCGGCCGATAGGTGAGATTTTGATATCAGACTCGGAATGGATTTTCGAAAGCGACAAAAGGTCTGTAATGTCGTTTATGACCTGTGTGCAAAATTTGAGGTCATTCGGATGAGTTTAGACGCGTTTCGGCGTCGGATGTGAATTCTAGAAATTTCCTAAGTTCTTAGGCTTGAATCTATGCATATTGATGATTTTAATGTTATAAGATGTGTTTTAAGGCTCGACCCAGTTTGAACAAGGTACTAGGTTCAGTTAGTAGGTTTGGTTGAGGTCCCGGGGGCCTTGGGATTGTTTCGGATGCCCAACGAGTGAGTTTTGTGAAATTGAGAACAGCTGAACCATTCTAGTTCTGGTGTCTCGCATCTGCGATGGTATTTCCACATGTGCGGACACGCAGGTGTGAAGGGGGGAGCCGTAGGTGCTACCCCAGGCCATTAAAGGAATTTCCGCACATGCGATGGTATTTCCGCAGGTGCGGGCACGCAGGTGCGAAAGGGGTGCCGCAGGTGTGACCCAAGGCCTCTTAATGAACTTCCGCACCTGCGATTGGGTTTTCGCAGGTGCGAACCCAGTGTCCCAGGTGCGAAAAGTCTGGGCGTTTATACCAAAAATCTGAGGGTTTGAATTTCATAATTCCAAAATCGATTGTGAGCTCGGAACTTGGCGATTTTCAATGATATTTGAACTTGGCAATTGTGAGCTCAGAGTTGGCCCAGACCGTCCTCAGCTACTGAGATCTGCAGTTTCCTCGGTTTGGCTGGGTATTATCGCTGTTTTGTGGAGGGATTTTCATCCATCTCAGCGCCTATGACCAGACTGACCCAGAAGGGTGCATCTTTTATATGGACTGAGGAGTGTGAAGAGAGCTTTCAAAAGCTCAAGATAGCCTTGACTACAGCTCCTGTGTTGGTTTTGCCTACCGGTTCCGAATCCTATACAGTTTATTGTGATGTTTCGAGGATTGGCTTGGGAGCGGTGTTGATGTAGGACGATAAGGTGATTGCCTACGCGTCCAGACAGTTGAAGGTCCATGAGAAAAACTACCATGTTCATGATCTCGAGTTGGCAGCGATTGTTCACGCCCTAAAGATATAGCGTCATTATTTATATGGTGTTCCATGTGAGATATTCACGGATCGCCGGAGTCTGCAGCATATATTCAGGCAGAAGGATCTAAATTTGCGCTAGCGTAGGTGGTTGGAGTTGCTAAAGGACTATGACATCACTATATTATACCACCCGGGGAAGGCCAATGTGGTGGCTGACGCCTTGAGTTGCCGGGCGGACAGTTTGGGGAGTTTGGCATACCTTCATGCAGCTGAGAGGCCTCTAGCCTTAGAAGTTCAGTCCTTAGCCAGTCAGTTCGTGAGATTGGATCTTTCTGAGCCTTGCCGTGTATTAGTTTGTGTGGTTGCTCGATCTTCCCTTCATGATCGTATCAGAGAGCGCTAGTATGATGATCCCCACCTTTTGGTTCTTCAGGATAGAGTCCGGCGGGGTGATGTCAGAGATGTGACTATAGGAGATGACGGGGTGCTGAGGATGCAGAGTCGTATCTGTATGCCCAACGTGGATGGCCTTCGGGAGTTGATTCTTAAGGAGGCCCATAGTTCGCGGTATTCCATCCATCCGGGTACCACGAAGATGTACCAGGATCTGAGACAGCACTATTGGTGGCGAAGGATGAAGAAGGATATAGCAGAGTTTGTAGCCAAGTGTCTCAACTGTCAGCAAGTCAAATGTGCTCAGAGACCGGGAGGGTTACTTCAGCATATTGAGCTTCAAGAGCGGAAGTGGGAGCGGATCACCATGGACTTTGTGGTTGGGCTTCCTCGGACTTTGTGGAAGCATGATGTTATCTGGGTGATTGTGGATCGGCTGACCAAATCAGCCCATTTCCTTCCAGTACTGACTACATATTCATCGGAGAGGTTTACTGAGGTTTATATCAGAGAGATTGTTCGCCTCCACGGTATTCCAGTATCTATCATTTCAGACAGAGGTACATATTTCACTTCACGATTCTGGAGAGCCGTTCAGCAGGAGTTAGGCACCAGGTTAGAGCTGAGTAGAGCCTTTCACCCTCAGACGGACGGGCTGTACGAGCTCACGATTCAAAATCTCGACGATATGCTTCGTGCCTGTGTGATGGATTTTGGAGGGTCATGGGATCGATACTTTTCTCTTGCAGAGTTTGCTTATAACAACATCTACCAGTCCAGCATTCAGATGGCGCTGTATGAGGCTTTGTATGGTAGGCGGTGCAGGTCTCCCGTGGGATGGTTTGAGCCGGGCGAGGCCCGATTGTTAGGTACAGACTTGGTGCAGGATGCCCTGGGTAAGGTGAAGGTGATTCAGGAGAGACTTCTCATAGCTCAGTCCAGGCAGAAGATCTATGCGGACCGGAAGGTTCGTGACTTGGTATTTATGCCTGGTGATCGAGTTTTGCTTCGGGTATCACCTATGAAGGGTGTCATGAGGTTCGAGAAAAAAGGCAAGTTGAGTCCGAGATTTATTGGCCCTTTTGAGGTGTGGCGACGTGTTGGGGAGTTTGCTTATGAGCTAGCCCTGCCTCCCAGTCTAGCAGGGGTGCATCCGGTGTTCCACGTATCCATGCTCCGGAAGTATCATGGTGACCCGACTCATGTCTTGGATTTCAGCTCAGTCTAATTGGACAAGGGTCTATCAATTTGTTGAGGAGCCTGTGGCTATATTGGACAGACAAGTCAGAAAGCTCAGGTCAAAGGATATTGCGTCGGTAAAGGTTCAGTGGAGGGGTCAACTAGTCAAGGAGGCGACTTGGGAGACCGAGTAGGATATGCGGAGTCAGTACTCTCATCTTTTCCCAGCTTCAGGTATGTTTCTATGCTCGTTCGAGGACGAACGATTTTCTTAAGAGGGGGAGGATGTAACGACCCGGTCGGTCATTTTAAGAATTAGCGCCTCGATCCCCTATTTACCGTTTCTCCCATGTCTATTTATGTTATTGGAACCTGTCGGAGCGTTGAGTGTCGAAATCCGGGGTGATGTTGGACACATAGTCCATAAATGTGGAATTTAGCTTTAGAAATCTGACCGTAGCTAGATCTGTGTGAAGATGGATCCGGAATGGAATTCCATCGACTCCGTTAGCTCTGTTGGGTGATTTCAGGGTTAGGAGCATGCTCAGAATGTGTTTTCGAGGTCGGTTGTGGATTTAGGCTTGAATTGGCGAAAGTTAGAATTTTGGCGATTTCGGCCGATAGGTGAGATTTTGATATCAGACTCGGAATGGATTTCCGAAAGCGAAAGCAAGTCCATAATGTCATTTATGACCTGTGTGCAAAATTTGAAGTCATTCGAATGAGTTTAGACGTGTTTCGGCGTCATATGTGAATTCTAGAAATTTCCTTAGTTCTTAGGCTTGAATCTATGCATAATTGATGATTTTGATGTTATGAGATGTGTTTTAAGGCTCGACCCAGTTTGAACAAGGTACTAGGGTCAGTTAGTAGGTTTGGTTGAGGTCTCGGGGGCCTCGGGGTTGTTTCGGATGCCCAACGGGTGAGTTTTACGAAATTGAGAACAGCTGAACCATTCTGGTTCTGGTGTCTCGCACCTGCGATGGTATTTCCGCAGGTGCGAAGGGGGGAGCCGCAGGTGCGACCCCAGGACATTAAAGGAATTTCCGCACCTGCGATGGTATTTCCGCAGGTGCGGGCACACAGGTGTGAAAGGGGTGCCGCAGGTGCGACCCAAGGCCACTTAATAAACTTTCGCACCTGCGATTGGGTTTCCGCAGGTGCGGCACCACAGGTGCGATCCCAGTGTTGCAGGTGCGAAAAGTCTGGGCAGTTTATACCAAAAATCCTAGGGTTTGAATTTCATAATTCCAAAATCGATTGTGAGCTCGGAACTTAGCGATTTTTTCAGTGAGATTTGAAGAGGAGGATCATAGGTAACGTTTTCTAACCTTAATCCCTTTATATATCATTAATCTCTATCATTTTCCTCAATCTAATCAAGGAAATTGGATGAAAACCATGGAAATGGGATGAAATCTTCCCAAGTAGAAATCTGAGAATTTAGGGAGATTTAGACGTCGGATTTTGTTGATTCTTGTTCGAGTGGGTTCATGAGCGAATGGGTGTTCGGGAAATATAAATTTTACCCGATTCCGAGACGTGGGCCTGGGGACTTTTTGGGCGAATTTCCTAATTTCGCGTATTAGCTTATAAATAATTAGCTATTTTGTTCTCTTGAAGTGATATTTACACCATGCAATCAATTTGAATAGATTTGGGCCACCCGGAGTCGGATACTCGTGGTAAGAGCTTGGTATTGAGTTGATTAGTGCAGTCCAGGTAAGTGGCTTGCCTAATTCGGTGTTGGGGACTTTTCCCTTAGGCATTTTATATTGATTTTGTTATGTGGATGCCGTGTACGCGAGGTGACGAGTGCGTACACGGGTCATTGTTGCAAAAGTCCTATTTTTTGCTCCTAAGAAATCGCTCATTTTCATTCACATATTACTGTTTCCATCTTAATTAGTAGATAGCCTAAGAGTAAGCATGCCTACCTTGTTCTGATTTGATTTCCTCTTATTTGCTACTAGTCACATCATGCTTAGGTAGTTTTACTCTATCCTTACCTGTTGTTTTTCCTGGATTTTTTACTTAAGCCATGATTAACATACTTCTGTTTTGCATATTTAAATTGGGACTACGGACCGAGATCCGGGAGCTTTACCCCTGTACTGCATTTCATATTTAAATTGGGACTACGGACTGAGATCCAGGAGCTTTCCCCCTGTACTGAAATGTATATTTAAATTGGGACTACGGACAGAGATCCGGGAGCTTTCCCCTGTACTGCATAGCATATTTAAATTGGGACTACGGACTGAGATCCGGGAGCTTTCCCCGTGTACTGCATTGCACATTTACTGTTGAGATATATGTTGTGCTGAGCCGAGGGCTCTCAATATGTTATTAAATCTTTCCGTTTTCGTTAATCCTGTTTATCATTGTTTATCTATTTTTCACTGTTTTAAATTGTATATTGACTTGTTTTACAAACTCAGTAGGGCCTCAACCTGACCTCGTCACTACTTGACTGGGGTTAGGCTTGACACTTACGGAGTACCGAATGTGGAGTACTCACGCCCTTTCCTGCGCATGTTTTTCCCATGTGCAGATCCAGGTACCAGCACCCAGTATCTCACGAGTCTCCTTCTACTTTAGTATAGTCATAGAAGACTTGTATATTTCTCTACTATTTCATTGTATAGAGCTACATTTAGTACAGAGCTTGTGACTATGGTGACATTCCGGATTTTGGGAAGTAAAAATGTATATGCTGAGCAGTTACGTTATATCTACTTGAGATTTTATTTTTTTCTGTCTTTATTTTATTGATTCTGTCATTTTTGTAAATTTTAGGTTTATCTAGTCATAGAGACTAAGTGTTGTCACGATATCTTTTGGAGGGTAAATCGGGTCGTGACACAGAGTAACTATGTTGGTAATTGCTATATACTTCCTTTGCAATCTCATGAATCTATAACTTGCTATTATCTGTGCACTTGTTAATATATGTTAAATACGGGCTGATTTTGGTTACGACTACAATGTTCTGCAGACATGAAACATTGCTTTGGTTAAATCCTTGAATAGCACTTTAATAAGCCCATATTCGTTTCCATCTTCATTTCATTATTACCACAGACTTGATAAATAATTAGCAAGTAAATTGAGAGGTTGTTCCTAGTGTAACATGAGCATGTATTTGTTTTAGTATTAAAGTTTGCAAGTTGTATGTTCTTTCCTTTTTACTTAATTTTTCTTCATTATTTGTATATCAATTTAAGATTTAGATCTGTTTCTGTCTCCTTCATTTCCTTTTCTTCTTCTTTTCATGACATACTGGAGCACTTTTGAGTCTTGCTTTGAGATTTGATGTCGTTGTTAGATTGAGAATTTGCATCTACGTCTTCCTCCGTGTCTTCATGCCTCTCTCTCGCCCTCTCGAGATGCATCCGAACAGAAACTAAAGAGAAGCGAGAGGAAGTCGCGAATACTTTCCTATTCATCGTGATACTAGTTTTGGTTTTATTTTACTATGCTTCATATATCTTTGACTTATTAATATGTTATTTTATTTGCTATAGGTTTATCATTTGCTATGAGTGACAATCTAAGTCAAATATACTTTACATTTAATTGCGTTGGGTAGTTTAGAAGTCACTAATTTATTTATTTTCAAAAAGAAGAAAATTGGAAAGATTTTAGAGTAGCATTTAAAATCTAATCTACTTTTTTTAATAGAGATAATCTTTAGTACAATGTCGAATTGAAAATGTTTTTCTAAGAATACATTTGTTACTTCCCAAAGTCAATAACAGGTTTTTTATAGACAATTAGGCCAAATTGAACCTTAAGGTTTTAACTAGTAATCTTTCAAGTTTCAGAAATTTTGACCAAATCACCAAATATAAACTTTCCGACTACGGTTCTAATATTGGTTTCTCTTAAATAAATTCAGTCTTGGTTCCTATTTCTTTGCAAAATTTGTATTTGTCATTACGCTACATGCATAGTAGAACGTCTTTTTCTATCTTTTACACTTACAAATAAATATTTACAACACATCACATAGCTTTAATTAATTTAAGTTCGATCGATTAATCATTTAAAATGATTCTTAAAGGGTGCCTTAAAAACCTTCCCTTTAGATTAACTGAACGCTTACCTATAACCTTTAGGTTAAGTAAACCATTACAGAGTTATCCTTTAAATTACTTTAATCAATATTAGGTGTCCTAATCCGTCATAATTAATTAGGTGGCGACTCTTTGACTTTAATCAAACGTGGAATCACCTATATGTTATATCTTAATTAAATCAGTGTAAAATGGGGTATAACATATTACCCCATACTTCTTGAAGCATAATTACATCAAGAGTCACCACTTATCAATACAACTATTTTTCCTTTTTTTTTATTTTTTTTAATTCAAGTGACTCTTACTTTTTCAAAACAGTGTACCTTTCTCCTTATTTCATTAGTTCCACTCAAAAGCCAAACCAACCACCCCACACTTTAACTTTTACACAGTTCATAACAATTCAAGTGGTCATGAGAGGTTAGAAGATTCAAATAGATGGTTAATTCAAACAAATGGGTAAGACTTGTAATGTGGTTGCCAAAGAACAGGATTACAGGTTCAAAGGGGTTAACTACGATACATAATAATTAAGCGAGTAAAATATATATATGACTCAACAAAGAAATGCCTATATCACTTCCAAGACTGAACAAAACTACTATTTCGCTTTGCAAATACACGGGACAAGTTCTAGACATCAAATATAATGCATAGAATAACACACAAACCTCACACAAACATGGCACATAACTCCCTCGGGATGTTCATCAAGACACTCTAGACAAAGCAGTTAAGCAAAGTTAAGCTTATACAATTTAAGATACTTATACAAGAGTCAAAAAAATGAGCCTAAGAGTCACAACCAAAGTACTCACTATTCTCAAGGCATAACAAAGTCAAGAGATATTGCTTCAATTCAATTTATCTCACACTGGCTCCTACTCCTAAAAAAATAAAACTAACAACATCCGGTTCAAACAAAGCCTTTGGAAAAGAACTGCGGCACAAAGAAAAATTAAGGGGGAATTGCTACAATACCTAACAAAAAAAAAATTGTCTTTTTTCTTTTCGACTTAAATCCCTCAAAAAAATTGTCTAACAGAACTATCGTCAGGAAAAGTCAAATCTTTTCTATTTTTGTAAAAAAAAAATTATTCAATTAAACTAACACAACAAAAATAGAATGGAAAGTCACCTCAACAATCTTCTCACCCCACACTTAAAGTTGTGCATTGCCCCCAATGCACACCCATAAATACAAGAGGGTAAAAGAAACTCTCTGGTAGGCCAACGACCGAAGCACTAGCAGCTCATGGGTTACTCAGACTTCTCCCAAACTTGATTTTTTGTGCGGGCACCCCACACTTAGTGTCACGACCCAAATTCTAATCTAGGCCGCGATGACGCCCAATCCGGTGTTAGGCAAGCCAACACAATTAATCTAGTGAGTCCCATTTATTTTTATAAAACCTTTCCAACAATACTTAAGTCACTAAGCATGTGAAAATAACTACTATCAAAGGAGAATTTAATTGCAATGATCAAAAGAAGTAAATTTAAATAATTACATTCCTAAAAGAATAGTCTACCAATGTGTGTGCCAGGAACTAGTGTCACAAGTATACGGGCATCTAGTAGAATGAACAAAAAAAAATACAGCTACCCTATTGTCTGAAATAAAATAGACAGGATAAGCAAAAGAAAAGACTCCAACGTGCCGCTGAACTGCATCAAGACAAACAGCTCACCATGGAATCTCAGCCTCGGGAATCAAGAACGTGCTCCGGACTGATAACCAGATGCACCTCCATCAGAATCTGTACAATTAAGTACAAAAGCATAGCATGAGTACATAAAAAACTTATGTACCTAGTAAGTATCCAGTCTAACCTCGAAGAAGTAGTGACAAGGTGGTCGACTTGACACTCACTAGGGTCAACAATTTATTTAAATATAAGGCTAAGCACAAATATCAAGGATAAATAGCAAATAGTGACAAGTAATGACGAGTCTTTCCACAATGATATTTATGGTTCAATTTCTATTATTTCTGATTGACCCTTTATATTCCAGGGCTTTTAAAAATATCTAAAGAAAACATAGGAAAGTACCAAATAGATAGCATGTGTAGGAAATACCGAGGACGTATGACCCGATCCAACAAAATAATAAATGTGCATTGCCAAAGGGTCAAACGACGCGAACCATAGATGCATCTATTAACCTGCCGAGGCGAATGGCCCGCTCCCATGAGAGTAGTGGAGAGAATCATCCCGCTCGCGGAATATATGCGAAGCGGTCACACATAAACATAGTATATCCTTCTTCAATTCTTTTAAAAATCTAGAGTTTACTTGAAAACTTCAAATTCTTAAGAATCTTGAAATAATTTCCAATCAATACAATTAGCGCATAAAATGGACAAACAGTTTCACAAAGTATGGTGTAAACCTAAACTACCCGGACATAACAAGAATTGTCACTACGTATGGGCCCTCGTCACCTCGTACGTACGTAGTCCCCCACAATTATTCATGTATCATATAGGTTCACCTATGGGGAAATTTCTCTCTTACAAGGTTAGAAAGGAGACTTACCTCGTTTCGATCCTACTCCAACTCAAGAATGCGCCCGAACCTCTGAATTCGTCGCCCAACAACTCGAAACTAACCAAACATCACATAAGCTAATCAATCTATTCTCAAAAGTTCACAATTCCCCCATTTAATGATTACCCAACCTAGTTTGCAAGGTTCCTAATATCTACCTCCGGGCCCACATGCTCGGATTCCGGAATATTTTAAGGGAAGTTGTTACCCATAACCTTAAGATCAATAATATATGATTTTTACTAGATTCTCTAAAGAATTTCGTGGTTAAATCTTGTTTTTACCAAAACCCTAGGTTTTACTCCAAACACATAATTTTCACTAATCTTTGTGTGTTAATCTACCCAAAGACTAAGTATTAAACTCACATTAAGTAGGAATAACTTATGACCATATGCTAAGTTGAAATCTCTGCTTTGGAAGCTCCTAAATCGCCCAAGAATGTAATAAATGTCCTCAAATATGCCTAAGTTCCGATTTAAAACGACCTCACTGCCTCCAGTACTTTCGCACCTGCGGGGTGTGGAACGCACCTGCGGTCATGCTTCTGCGAACCATCGTCCGCATCTGCGGAAAGGAGGAAGGCTGGCAGGGATCGCATCTGTAGAAGGGGCCCCGCACCTGCGGCTCCGCTTCTGCGGAAAAGGACCGCATCTACGGAACCAGGGCATCCGCTCAATGGCCGCATCTGCAGTCTCACACCTGCGGCTGGCCAACCGCAGGTGCGGTCGTACCAGTCTGGTGCACCAGCATCTCCTTTAGAGCTTGGACTTTCCTCGCGCAAAGTCTGAATGGCATGCGGGGCCCTCGAGGGCCCGTCCAAACATACCAACGAGTTCTAAATCATAAAACGAACTCACTCGAACCTTCGGAACACCCTAAACAACATTAAATCTAAGAATCATACCCGAAAACCAACTAAATCCAACTTATGAACTTTGAGTTCTTAAATTCACTTCCAACATGTCGAAACGTACTTATACTACTCGGAATGATACCAAATTTTGCAAGCAAGTCATAAATGACATTACGAAGCTATTCCCGGTCTCGGAATTCTGTTCGGACCTCGATATCACCAAAACACGTTCCAAACCTCAGTTTTTGAACTTCAAGAATCACATTTCACTATTTGGCACCCAAGTCCGAAATCATCATACGAATCTATTGGAAACTTCAACTCCCGATTCAGAGGTCGTTTACTAAAAATATTGACCGAAGTCAAACTTGGCCTTTAAGGCCAACCTTAAGGAACTAAGTGTTCCAATTCTAACCCAAACTTTCCAAAATCCCGAACCAACCATCCCAACAAGTAAAAGAAAGTACGGGAAGTCTTATTTAGGGGCACGGGATTCTAAAAAGCAAAACGACCGATCGGGTCGTTACATTCTCCACCTCTTAAAAAATTGTTCGTCCTTGAACGGGTCTAGAATCATACCTGGAGTGCTAAACAAGTGTGGATATCTGCTCTGCATGTCCTCCTCGGACTCCCAAGTTGCCTCCTCGATTGGTTGGCCCCTCCACTGGACCTTCACGGCGACAACCCTCTTAGACCTCAACTGGCGATCCTTCCTGTCAATAATAGCAACTGGTTCCTCCTCGTAGCCTAACCTCTCGTCTAGCTAAATGGTACTGAAATCTAAGACATGAGAGAAGTCGGTGTGGTACCTCCGGAGCATAGACTCATGAAAAATTGGATGAACTCCTGATAAGCTGGGAGGTAAAGCGAGATCATAGGCAACCTCCCCAACTCGAATCAACATCTCAAATGGGCCTATAAACCTGGGGCTCAACTTGCCCATCTTCCTGAATCTCATAATACCCTTCATCAGCGAGACTTTCAAGAGAACCTTCTCGCCGACCATAAATGATACATCACGCGCTTTCTGATTTGCGTAAATCTTCTGTCTGGACTGTGCTGCACGAAGTCTCTCCTGAATCAGCTTTACCTTTTCCAAGGCAACCTTTACCAAATAAGTACCATATAACTTAGCCTCTCCAGGCTCAAACCACCTGATGGGAGAACGGCATCACCGACCATATAAAGCCTCAAATTGAGCCATCTTAATGCTGGACTGATAGTTGTTGTTGTAAGCAAACTCGGACAAGCGCAAGAACTGATCTCACTGCCCTCCAAAGTCAATCACACATGCTCTGAGAATGTCCTCCAATATCTGAACTATCCGCTCCGACTGTCCGTCGGTCAGAGGTGAAATGTTGTGTTGAGCTCTACACGGGTTCCCAACTCACTTTGTACGGCTCTCCATAAATGCGAGGTGAACTGAGGAACTCTATTTGATATGATGGACACAGGCACACCGTGCAACCGAACTATCTCCAGATTGTAGATCTGGGCCAACTTCTCTAAAGTATAAGTAGTGGATACTGGAACGAAATGCGCCGACTTGGTCAACCTGTCCACAATAACCCAAACCGCGTCGAGCTTCCGCAAAGTCTGTGGCAACCCAACTACGAAGTCCATAGTGATGCGCTCCCATTTTCACTCAAGTATATGCATCTGCTGGAGTAGGACTCCTGGCCTCTGGTGCTCATACTTAACCTGTTGGAAATTTAAACATCTAGCCACATACTCCACTATGTCTTTCTTCATCCGCCGCCACCAGTAGTGCTGCCTCAGGTCACGATAATCTTCGTAGCACCAGGATGAATAAAATACCGTGAACTGTGAGCCTCCTCTAGAATCCTCTCCCTCAGTCCATCAACATTAGGAAAACATAGTCAACCCTGAAGTCGCATAACACCATCCTCGTCAATAGAAACCTCCTTGGCACCACCCTGTAGTATCGTCTTGTGATGACCCAAAAGGTCATCCCTTGTTTTATAAGTCAAAACACTGTTCTGAGCATTTGAAACCTCCTTTTATCTCACCTCGATTTGCATGCGCAGCCCGGGCATGTATCCGGGAAGCTTCTATGTGAAAAACTGAGAAAAATGCTAAATTGGCCTTAATATTTAATTTAAGTTGACTTCGGTCAACATTTTGGGTAAACGGACTCGGACCCATGATTAGACGGTCCCAGAGGGTCCGTAGGAAAATATGGGACTTGGGCGTATGCCCGAAATCTAATTCCGAAGTCCCAAGACCGAGAAATGAATTATTGAAAGAAATTGTTTTTCTGAAAAATATAAGAGATTTTAGAAATTGTTGATATTTGAAATTCATGATATCGGGTCCGTATTTTGGTTCTGGAGCCCGGTACATGTTCTATACAATATTTGTGATATGTCTGTAAAATTTTGTAAGAAATGGAAGTCATTTGATGTGATTCGGACCCGTAGTCGTAAAATTTGATATTTTGGAAGTTTTGGAAATTTTCTTTGATTTTAAGGCTAAATTCGTTGTTTAAAGTGTTATTTTGGCGATTTGATCACATGAATAAGTCTGTAGGATGTTTTTGAAGTTGTGTGCATGTTTGGTTTGGAGCCCTGAGGGCTCGGGTGAGTTTCAGAAAGGCGTCGGGGTGATTTTTACTTAGAAAATCTGGTGTCTTGTGGTTGTTGCTGGTGTCCAGGAAATTTACCCTATGCGAACGCAATGCACACGCGGGGAAGGGGTCTGGGTAACACTGTGCGAACGCATAGTACAGGGTGCGAACGGGGAGCATAGGAAAATTACTCTACACGAACGCACCCATGTAGTCACGAACGCATAGAGTGTAGAGTCCTGGGGGCTGGGTAGTGATAACATAGTGCGAACGCATACTCTTGGACGCAAACGTGAAGGGAAGGGGACTAGAAGCCTATGCGATCACATAGTAGGGGTCGCGATCGCATAGCATGTCCGTCCAGTGTTTTTTTTTTAAAACAGTAGCAAATCGGGATTTCTTCAAATTTTCGTAACTTCTTCACCTAAACTCAAAATTGGGCGATTTCTAAAAGGGGATTTCACCACAAAACCATAGGTATGTATTCTTAGACTTATTTTATTCAATTTCTATTAAACCCCATTAGATTTCTAGGCCTAAATCATGTTCTTAAGGGTAGAAAATTAGGGATTTGGGTAGAGTTAGGGCTTTTGAATAATTAGAAGTTAGACCTCGTTTTGGGGTCGGATTCCGAAACTAATTATATATTCGGGATCGTGGGTGAATGCATGATCAGATTTTGGTCCGAACCTCGTGTTTCGACCAAGCGGGACTGGGGGCGATTTTTGTATTTTTGGAAAGAATGATAGAAAACTCATAATTAAGCGTTGGGATTGAATTGTTTAGCATTTATTGATGTTATTAAGTTAAATATGTATAGATACAAGTGAATTGGAGTCAAATTCAAAAGGAAAAGCGGTAATCGAGGCTTGAGTCTGGTCGCAGAATTTGAGGTAAGTGTTTGGCTTAATCTTAGCTTGAGGGAATAGGTGTTGTGTCCTATTTGTTATGTGTAAAGTATCATGTTCAACGTATAGGCGAGGTGACGAGTACCTATACGTTGGTATCAAGCATGCTCGTGAGTCAATTATTGTGATTTATGTGGTTTTTCGTTAAGTATGACTTGAGTTTCACTTTATAGCTATTCATGTTGGTGGAAATTACTTGATCTTGTCCAGTGTTGAGTATTAGTTTCAATTGAGCATTTTATGAGAAGTTATGTATTAAGTGAGATGGGTTATAGTTGTTTTCCTTGCCGGGATGGTATTGTTTTCTACTGTCGGCTCCCTTGTCGGGACGTTTGGCTTTATCATTGTTTACTTTCCTTACTGAATTGTTGTTATTGATATTGGTTGGGTGAGGAATAATGTAAATCACGAAGGGTGATGTCGTGTATGATATTGTGAGAGAGTGTAAAGCACGAATGGTGATGCCGTGCCGATTGTGATTGTAAAAGCACGAAGGGTGATGTCGTGCCATGATATGAGTGATAATGCACGAAGGATAATGCCTTGCCATGATTATGTGAGGTAAAAGCACGAAGGGTGATGCCGTGAAATTTATATTTACTGTTTGATGAGGACGAGAGTAAAAGCACGAAGGGTGATGACGTGCATTGCCTTCCTTGTGTTGTTATTTTCTGTTGTTTAAGTTGAGATTTGAATTGTGCCTTACTTCGTTATTTTCATTACTTGATATTCTCTCCCTCAGCATGTTCCCCATTTTTATTCATGCTTAGCTGCTTATTTCTTGTCATTATTATCGTTTCTGTACATTATTAAACTGCAAAGGTTTATTTGATTGTTGTGTCTTAACCTCGTCACTACTTCGCCGAGGTTAGGCTCGGCACTTACTCAGTACATGGGGTCGGTTGTACTGATGCTACACTTTGCACTTTTGTGTAGATCCCGGTGTAGGACCCTACGGACCATAGATCGATGTTTTTGCCTTCAATCCAGTGGAGACCCCGAGGTAGTACTACAGGCGTCCGCAGGCCTTGCGTCCCTTCCTAGTTCTTTTGTATTGTGTTCTAGATATTTTAGAAACAGATGTACTTACTTCATTCAAACCATTATATGTATTATTCGTAGATAGTCCGTGAGCTTGTGACTCCAAAATTCTGGGATTAGTTTGTGAGATTTCGTAAAGGCATACATTGAGTTTATATACCTTGATCCATTTTGTACTTCTATTTATGCTAGTGTTGTCTTTTCGCATGCTATTTGGTAATAATAAAGGAATAAGATAAATTTAATATTTACGTTGCCTTGCCTAGAGGGTTCAACGTTAGGCGCCATCACGGTCTCGATGGTGGGAAATTCGGGTCGTGACAAGTTGGTATTAGAGCACTAGGTTTCCTAGGTCTCACAAATTCACGGACAAGCTTAGTAGAGTCTGAGGGATCGGTATGGAGACGTCTGTACTTATCCCCCGGAGGCTGCAGAGTTTAGGAATGATTTCACATCTATTCTTCTCTGTCGTGCGATTTTAATTCTAAATGCTAACTACATTTCTATTCTATTCTCTCGCAGATGGCGAGAACACGTGCTTCTTCATCCACTGATCAGCAGCCCGAGTCTCCAGTTGCAGCTCCTACGAGGGGCCGAGGACGAGGTTGAGGTCGTGCTAAAGGCCGAGGTAGGGGCAGAGCTCAGCCCAGAGTAGCAGCCCCAGTGGCGGAGCCTCAAGTAGAGTTTGTTGATGAGGTTCCTGCCCAGACAGTCCCGGTTGGGCCAGCTCAGGTCCCCGAGGGGTTCATTGCCACCCCAGTACTCCAGGATGCTCTGGTCCGTCTAGTGGGCCTCATGGAGAGTTTCGCTCAGGCAGGTTTTCTTCCTGTAGCACCAGCTGTCTCTCAAGTTGGGGGAGGAGCCCAGACTCCCGCTACTCGCACTCCGGAGCAGTTGGCTCCTCAAATTCAGACTCCAGTAGCTCAGCCAGCTGGGATAATTCATCCAGGTATTATGGCTCAGACCGGTGATGGAGCAGCTATGTCTGTTGATGCTTTGTGGATGTTAGACAGGTTCACCAAGATTTTCCCTACTATTTATAGCGGTGCATCTTTAGAGGATCCCCAGGAATATTTGGATAGCTGCCATGAGGTTCTACGGAACATGGGGATAGTGGAGACCAGTGGGGTCGACTTTGCTACCTTTCATCTGTCAGGTCCCGCCAAGACTTGGTGGAGAGATTATCATTTGGCCAGACCAGTTGGATCACCGGCCTTGACTTGGGCCCAGTTCACTCAGCTATTTCTGGAGAAGTTTCTTCATATCACTCAGAGGGAGGATCTACGGAGGCAGTTTGAGTGTCTCCAGCAGGGCTCTATGATTGTCACTCAGTACGAGACCAAATTTGTTACCTTGGACCGACATACTATTATGATACTTCCCACCGAGCGAGAGAGGGTGAGGAGATTTATTTAGGGTCTAGCTCAGCCGATCAGGTTGCAGATGGCCAAGGAGACAGGGAGTGAGATTTCTTTCCAAGATGCAGTCAATATGGCCAGACGAGTTGAGATGGTTATGTTGCAGGGGGTGGTCAGGAGTCTGACAAGAGGCCCCTTCATTTTGGCATGTTCAGTGGCGCCTCATCTGGAGGCAGGGATTCTTTTGGTAGGGGCCATCCTCCTAGGCCGTTTCATTCAGCACTTCAGGTTTCTCGCAGTGCTTCAGGTGACCGTGGTTCTCATATGCAGTATTATGATCAGTTGCCCTACAATGCACCATCAACTGCTATCAGTGCACCACCGATTCAGGGTTTTTAGGGTGGTTACCCAGGTCATCAGAGTCAGTTTCAGGGTCAGAAACCTCAGCAGCCAAGGGCTTGTTATACTTGTGGTGATCAGAGGCACATTGCTAGATTTTTCCCTCGATCCTCGAGCAGTTCTCCGCACCAGGGTTCTCGTTCCATGGTTTCCACACCAGGTGGTCCACCGCCCGCTCAGCCAGCTAGAGGTGGGGGTCGAGGTGTTAGAGGTAGGTTATGCCGCTAGAGGTAGAGGTCAGCCAGTAGGAGGCCATCCCAGGGATGTAGTTCAGACTGGTGAGGCCCAGCCCCGATGTTATGCTTTTCCAGCTAGACCTGAGGCTGAGGCCTCCGATTCGGTTATCATAGGTATGGTTTCAGTTTCCAGCAGGGATGCTTCAGTCTTATTTAAACTAAGGTCCACATATTCTTATTTGTCATCTTATTATACTCCTTATTTGGTTATGCCCCGTGATTCTCTGAGTACTCCTGTATATGTGTCTACACCAGTAGGTGATTCTATTGTGGTAGATCGTGTCTACCGTTCATGTGTAGTGGCTATTGGTGGTCTTGAGACCAATGTAGATTTTCTACTCCTTGATAAGGTAGATTTTGATGTCATCTTGGGGATAGATTGGCTGTCGCCCTATCATGCCATACTGGATTGTCATGCCAAGACCCTGACCTTAGCATTGCCGGGTATGCCTCGATTGGAGTGGAGAGGGACTCCTGGTCATTCTTCCAGCAGGGTTATCTCATATATGAAGGTTCGGCGCATGGTTGAGAAGGGGTGTTTGGCCTATTTGGCTTATGTTTGTGATTCTAGTGCCGAGGTTCCTTCTATGGAGTTTGTGCCCATAGTCAGTGAGTTTCCAGAGGTGTTCCCTGCAGACCTGCTGGGTATGCCACCCGACAGGGATATTGACTTTTGCATTGATTTGGCTCCGGGCACTCAGCCTATTTCTATTCTACCGTATCGTATGGCCCCGCTAGATTTGAAGGTGTTGAAAGAACAGTTGCAGGATTTGCTTGATAAAGGCTTCATTAGGCCTAGTGTCTTGACTTGGGGTGTGTCGGTGTTGTTTGTTAAGAAGAAGGATGGGTCGATGAGGATGTGTATAGACTATCGGCAATTGAACAAGGTGACCATCAAGAACCAGTATTCGTTGCCGCGAATTGATGATTTGTTTGATCAGCTTCAAGGTGCTAAGGTATTTTCGAAGATCGATTTGAGATCTGGCTACCATCAGTTGAGGATTAGGGCATCTGATGTCCCTAAGACAACTTTCCGCACTCGGTATGGGCATTATGACTTCTTAGTAATGTCATTCGGGTTGAAAAATGCCCCAGCAGCTCTCATGGACTTGATGAACCGAGTGTTCAGGACTTATTTGGATTCCTTCGTGATTGTCTTCATTGATGATATTCTGATTTATTCCCGCAGCCGGGAGGAGCACGAGTAGAATCTTTGAGTCGTTCTTCAGACTTTGAAGGACAGTCAGTTGTTTGCTAAGTTTTCTAAGTGTGAGTTCTGATTGAGCTCAGTTGCATTCCTGGGTCATGTTGTATCAGCAAAGTTTATCCAGGTGGATCCCAAGAAGATGTCAGTGGTCAAGGATTGGCCTAGACCCGCATCAGCTATAGAGATATGGAGTTTCTTGGGTTTGGCGGGCTATTACCGTCGTTTTGTGGAGGGGTTTTCGTCTATTGCAGCCCCTATGACCAGGTTGACTCAGAAGGGTGCCCTATTCAAGTGGCCAGAGGACTGTGAGGCGAGCTTTCAGAAGCTCAGACAGCTTTGACTACGGCGCCGGTGTTGGTTTTGCCCACAGGTTCAGGGCCATATACTGTGTGTTGTGATGCATCACGGGTTAGACTTGGTGCAGTGTTGATGCAGGATGGCAAGGTTATTGCATATGCTTCGCATCCGTTGAAGATCCACGAGAAAAATTATCCAGTTCATGATTTGGAGTTAGCAGCCATCGTTCGCTGAAGATTTGGAGGCATTATTTATATGGCGTGTCTTGTGAGGTGTTCACGAATCACAAGAGTTTGAAATATTTGTTCAAGCAGAAGGAGTTGAATTTGAGGCAGAGGAGATGGTTGGAGCTGTTGAAGGACTATGATATCACCATCTTATATCATCCGTGGAAGGCCAATGTGGTGGCCGATGCTTTGAGTAGGAAGTCAGCCAGCATGGGTAGTCTTGCTTATATTCCAGTCGGAGAGAGACCGCTTGCTTTGGATGTTCAGGATTTAGCCAATCAGTTCATGAGATTGGATGTTTCTGAGCCCGACCGTGTTCTAGCTTATACAGTTGCTCGTTCTTCATTATTTGATCATATTCGAGACCGGCAGTATGATGACCCTCATTTGTGTGTCCTTAGGGATACGGTTCGGCACGGTAATGCCAAGTAGGTTACAGTTGGGGATGATGGAGTTTTACGGATGCAGGGTCATATTTGTGTACCCAATGTGGATGGACTTCGTGAGCTAATTTTAGAGGAGGACCATAGTTCCCAGTATTCTATCCATCCGGGCGCCGCAAAGATGTACCAGGATTTGCGGCAGCATTATTGGTGGAGGAGGATGAAGAAGGATATTGTGGCATATGTAGCTTGGTGCTTGAACTGTCAGCAGGTAAAATACGAGCATCAGAGAGCTGGAGGATTGATGCAGCAGATTGAGGTTCCTGAGTGGAAGTAGGAGCGTATCACCATGGATTTCATTGTTCGACCCCCACGGACTCAGAGGAAGTTCGATGCAGTATGGGCCATTGTGGATAGGCTGACCAAGTCAGCGCATTTCATTCCTATGGAAGTTTTATATTCTTCGGATAGATTGGCAGAGATCTACATTAGGGAGATTATTCGTCTTCATTGTGTACCCGTGTCTATTATTTTCGACTGAGGTACGCAGTTCACCTCGCACTTCTGGAGGGCATTTCAGCGTGAGTTGGGCATGAGGGTTGAGTTGAGCACACCGTTTCATCCTCAGACGGACGGGCAGTCCGAGCGTACTATTCAAATTTTGGAGGATATGCTACGAGCATGTGTCATTGACTTTGGAGGCTCTTGGCATCAGTTCTTGCCATTAGCTTAGTTTGCCTACAACAATAGCTATCAGTCGAGCATTCAGATGGCTCCTTATGAGGCATTATATGGTAGGCGGTGTCGATCACCGGTTAGGTGGTTTGAGCCGAGAGAGGCTCGGTAGTTGGGTACGGAGTTAGTGCAGGATGCCTTGGATAAGGTTAAGATCATTTAGGATAGGCTTCGTACATCTCAGTCCAGGAAGAAGAGTTATGCCGACCGCAGAGTTCGTGATTTGGCATTCATGGTTGGGGAGAGGGTATTGCTTCGGGTATCGCCCATGAAGGGCGTGATGAGATTTGGGAAGAAGGTCAAGCTAAGCCCTAGATTCATTGGTCCACTTGAGATTCTTGACATAGTGGGAGAGGTGGCTTACAGACTTGCTTTTCCACCGAATTTATCAGTTGTACATCCGGTGTTTCATATGTCTATGCTTCGGAAGTATCACAGAGATCCAACACATGTGTTAGATTTCAGCAGTGTCCAATTGGACAAGGATTTGACCTATGAGGAGGAGCCGGTAGCCATATTAGACCGGAAGGTTCGTCAGTTGAGATCGAAGAGTTATCATTCAGTTCGTGTCCAGTGGAGAGGTCAGCCTGCCGAGGCAGCTACCTAGGAGTCCGAGTCCGATATGCGGAGCCGTTATCCCCATCTTTTCCCTGATTCAGGTACTTTTCTATGTCCGTTCGAGGACGAACGACTGTTTTAGAGGTGGAGAATGTGATGACCTAAAAGGCGATCCCTTGTTTTATAAGTCAAAACGGTGTTCCAAGGCCTTGAAAACCTCCTTTTATCTCACCTTGATTTGCATCCGTAGCCCGGGCATGTATCCGGGAAGCTTCTATGTGAAAAACTGAGAAAAATGCTAAATTGGCCTTAATATTAAATTTAAGTTGACTTCGGTTAACATTTTGGGTAAATGGACCCGGACCCGTGATTCGACGATCCCAGAGGGTCCATAGGAAAATATGGGACTTGGGCATATGCCCGAAATCGAATTTCGAGGTCCCAAGACCGAGAAATGAATTATTGAAAGAAATTGTTTTTCTAAAAAATACAAGAGATTTTAGAAATTGATGATATTTGAAATTCATGATATCGGTACTGTATTTTGGTTCCGGAGCCCAGTACAGGTTCAATATGATATTTGTGATATGTCTATAAAATTTAGTAAGAAACGGAAGTCGTTTGATGTGATTCTGACTCGTAGTTGTGAAATTTGATACTTTGGAAGTTTTGGAAATTTTCTTTGATTTTAAGGCTAAATTTGTTGTTTAAAGTATTATTTTGGCGATTTGATCGCACGAGTAAGTCCGTAGGATGTTGTTGAAGCTGTGTGCATGTTTGGTTTGGAGCCCCGAGAGCTCTGATGATTTTCGGATAGGCGTCAGAGTGATTTTTACTTAGAAAATCTAGTGTCTTGTGGTTGTTGCTGGTGTCCAGGAAATTTACCCTATGCGAACGCATGGGTATCCATGTGAACGCAATGCGCACGCGGTGAAGGGGGCTGAGTAACACTGTGCGAACGCATAGTACCGAGTGCGAACGCGGAGCATAGGAAAGTTACTCTAGGCGAACGCACCCATGTATTCGCGAACGCATAGAGTGTAGAGGGGACTGGGGCTGGGCGCTGATAACACAGTGCGAACGCATCCTCTTGGACGCGAACGCGATGGGCAATGGATTACAAGCCTATTGGATCGCATAGTAGGGGTCGCGATCGCATAGCATGTCCGTCCAGTGTTGTTTTTTTTAAAAACAGTAGCAAATCGGGATTTCTTCAAATTTTCATAACTTCTTCACCTAAACTCAAAATTGGGCGATTTCTGAAAGTGGATTTTACCACAAAACCATAGGTATGTATTCTTAGACTTGTTTTCTTCAATTTCTATTAACACCCATTAGATTTCTAAGCCTAAATCATGTTCTTAAGGGTAGAAAATTAGGGATTTGGGTAGAGTTAAAGCTTTTTGAATAATTGGAATTTAGACCTCGTTTTGGGGTTGGATTCCGGACTAATTATATATTCGGGCTCGTGAGTGAATGGATGATCGGATTTTGGTCCGAACTCGTGTTTCGACCAAGCGGGCCCGGGGGCGATTTTTGTATTTTTGGAAAGAATGATAGAAAACTCATAATTAAGCTTTGGGATCGAATTGTTTAGAATTTATTGATGTTATTAAGTTAAATATGTCTAGATACAAGTGAATTGGAGTCAAATTCAAAAGGAAAAGCTATAATCGAGGCTTGAGTTTGGTCGCGGAATTTGAGGTAAGTGTTTGGCTTAAATTAGCTTGAGGGAATAGGTGTTGTGTCCTATTTGTTATGTGTAAAGTATCATGTTCAACATATAGGCGAGGTGACGAGTACATATACGTTGGTGTCAAGCATGCTCGTGAGTCAGATATTGTGATTTATGTGGTTTTCCGTTAAGTATGACTTGAGTTTCACTTTATAGCTATTCATGTTGGTGGAAATTACTTGATCTTGTCCAGTGTTGAGTATTAGTTTCAATTGAGCATTTTATGAGAAGTTATAGTGTAAAGCACGAAGGGTGATGCCGTGTATGATATTGTGAGAGAGAGTAAAACACGAAGGGTGATGTCATGCCGATATTGTAATTGTAAAAGCACGAAGGGTGATGTCGTGCCATGATATGAGTGATAATGCACGAAGGATAATGTCGTCCCATGATTATGTGAGGTAAAAGCACGAAGGGTGATGTCGTGCCATGATATGAGTGATAATGCACGAAGGATAATGTCGTCCCATGATTATGTGAGGTAAAAGCACGAAGGGTGATGTCGTGCAATTTATATTTACTGTTTGGTGAGGACGAGAGTAAAAGCACGAAGGTTAATGTCGTGCATTGTCTTCCTTGTGTTGCTAATTTCTGCTGTTTAAGTTGAGATTTGAATTGTGCCTTACTTCGTTATTTTCATTACTTGATATTCTCTCCCTCAGCATGTTCCCAGTTTTTCTTCAGGCTTAGTTGCTTATTTCTTGTCATTATTATCGTTTTTGTACATTATTAAACTGCACAGGTTTATTTGCTTATCGTGTCCTAGCCTCGTCACTACTTCGCCGAGGTTAGGTTCGGCATTCACTCAGTACATGGGGTCAGTTGTACTGATGCTACACTCTTCACTTCTGTGTAGATCCCGGTGTAGGACCCTACGGATCGTAGATCGAGGTTGTTGCCTTCAGTCCAGTGAAGACCCCGAGGTAGTCCTGCAGGCGTCCGCAGGCCTTGGCGTCCCTTCCTTCTTCTTTTGTATTCTGTTCTAGATATTTCATAAACAAATGTACTTACTTCATTCAGACCATTACATGTATTATTCGTAGATAGTCTGTGAGCTTGTGACTCCAAATTCTAGGATTGGTTTGTGAGATTTCGTAAAGGCATACATTGAGTTTATACTCCATTTTGTACTTCTATTTATGCTAGTGTTATCTTTTCGCATGCTATTTGGTAATAATAAAGGAATAAGATAAATTGAATATTTACGTTGGCTTGACTAGCGGGTTCAATGTTAGGCACCATCACGGTCCCGATGGTAAGAAATTAGGGTCGTGACACGTCTCCCGGAGAACTACCAAGTGCGGATCATCAAATTCCCGAGCCTTGATCTATCCCAATAATGAGGATTGAGCAACAACACATACAAGAACTCGGTTGGGATCTGAAATTTCCAGCCTCACAAGTCTGTTGGCCAAGGACTGAATGTCCAAAGCTAATGGCCTTTCCTCCGCTAAAATGAATGCCAAGCTACCCATACTCTCTGCCTTCCTGCTTAAGGCATCTGCAACCACATTCGCCTTGCCCGAATAATAAAGAATAGTGATGTCATAATCCTTCAGCAACTCAAGCCATCTACGCTGCCTCAAATTAAGGTCCCTCTGCTTGAACAAGTGCTGCAAGCTGCGGCGGTTTGTATAAACCTCACAAGAAACCTCATACAAGTAATGTCTCCAAATATTAAGAGCATGAACAATCGCTGCCAACTCCAAATCATGCACGGAGTAGTTCTTCTCATGAATCTTCAGCTTACTTGAAGCATATGCAATAACTCGCCTCTCCTACATCAACACACATCCCAAGTCAACGCGTGAAGCATCGCAATAAACTGTATACATACCCGAACCGGAAGGCAACACTAGAACTGGTGTTGTGGTCAAAGTTGTCTTGAGCTTCTGGAAGCTCGCCTCTCACTCGTCGCACAATCAGAACGGGGCACCCTTCTAGGTCAATCTAGTCAGAGGGGCTGCAATGGATGAAAAGCCCTCCACATATCGACGATAATAACCCGCCAATCCTATGAAACTCCTGATCTCGGTCGCTGAAGTGGGGCGTGGTCAACTCTGAACCGCCTCAATCTTCTTAGGATCCACCTTGATACCCTCTCCGGATACCACATGTCCCAAGAATGCCACAAAATCTAACCAAAACTCACACTTGGAGAACTTAGCATACAACTTTTGTTCCCGCAAGGTCTGGAGCACTACTCTCAGATGCTGCTCATGCTCCCCTGGGCTACGTGAGTATATCAAGATGTCATCAATGAAGACAATGACAAGAATAATATAAGGCCCGAACACCCTGTTAATAAAATCCATGAACATTGTTGGGGCATTAGTCAAGCCAAAGGACATCAACATGAAATCATAATGACCATATTTGGGACAGAAGGCGGTCTTCGGAACATCCGAGTCCCAAATCCTCAGATGATGGTGTCCCGATCTCAAGTCAATCTTAGAAAACACCCTAGCACCCTGCAACTGGTCAAACAAATCATCGATGCGCGGCAACGGGTACTTGTTCTTGATACTAACTTTATTCAACTAGAGGTAGTCAATACACGTCCACATAGTCCCATCATTCTTCTTCACAAATAACACTAGAGAACCCCAAGGTGATACACTTGGTCTGATAAACCCCTTAGCTAGCAACTCCTCAAGATGTTATTTAAATTCCTTCAATTATTTAGGAGCCATACAGTATGGTGGAATAGATATAGGTTGGGTTCCTAGAGCTAAGTCAATGCAAAAATCAATATCACGATCCGGTGGCATGCCTGGAAGGTCTAAAGGAAACACATCGACAAACTCCCGAACCACTGGCGTTGAATCAATCGTCGGAGACTCTGCAGTGGTGTCCCGCACATAAGCAAGATAATCCAAACAACCCTTATCGACCATACGTCGAGCCTTCGGAAAATAAACAACCTGACTAGCTGCACCAACTGAGGAACCTCTCCACTCCACTCTCGACAACTCAGGCATGGCTAAAGTGACAGTCTTGGCATGGAAATCTAGGATGGCATGATAAGGATATAACCATTCCATGCCCAAGATTACCTCAAAATAATTCATATCAAGTAACAAGAGGTCCGCTCTAGTCTCGAACCCACATAATGTGACCACACAGAACCGATAGATCTGGTCCACAACCACAGAATCACCCACAAGAGTGGACACATAAACAGGAGTACCCAAGGACTCACGAGGAATATCGAGGAAATGAGAAAACAAGTATGATACATATGAGTAGGTAGAACCTGGATCAAATAATAATGAAGCCTCCCTACCGTAGACGGGAATAATACTTGTGATCACAGCATCTGAGGCCAATGCATCTGGTCTGGCCGGAAAAGCATAGAATCTAGCTGGAGCGCCGACTGGCTGGCCTCCACCTGATTGAGCAATGGCTGACTGAGCTCCTCCTGCCTGGCCTCCACCTCTAGACGACCCCTACCAGCCTGTCCTCCACCTCTGGGTGGCCGGACCATCGGTGCTGAACTCATAGGCTGATGACTCTACTGCACTGCCTTGCCCCGAAGTCTGGGGCAAAACCTCTTTATGTAACTCGGATCTCCACACTCATAGCAACCTCTCGGCACCATAGCCTGCTACCCTAAAGACTAGCCCTGATAGCCGGAATAACCATTGGAGGAACCCTGAATGGCTGGGGAGGGGGGCGATATGAACTCTCTAGCATGGCACTGAAATAAGCGTTGGAAGAGCCCTGATGACCAGAATACCCGCCGGAGGAACCCTGAATAGCTGGTGGGCGATAAGAACTCTCCGGCATCACGCTGAGATAAGGTGGTCAACTTGACACTCACTAGGGTAGAGGTGGTCGACTTGACACTCACTAGGGCCAACAATTTCTTTAAATATAAGGCTAAGCACAAATATCAAGGATAAATAGCAAATAGTGACAAGTAATGACGAGTCTTTCCACAATGATATTTATGGTTCAATTTCTATTATTTTCGATTGACCCTTTATATTCCAGGGCTTTTAAACAAATCTAAAGAAAACACAGGAAAATACCAAACAGAAAGCATGCGCAGGAAATGCCGAGGACGCACGGCCCGATCCAACAAAATAATAAATGTGCACTACCGAAGGGTCGAACGGCGTGAACTATAGATGAATCTATTAACCTTCCAAGGCGAATGGCCCGCTCCCATGATAGTAGTGGAGAGAATCACCCCGCTCGAGAAATATAATTGCGAAGCGGTCACACATAAACATAGTATATCCTTCCTCAATTCTTTTAAAAATCTAGAGTTTACTTGAAACCTTCAAATTCTTAAGAATCTTGAAATAATTTCCAATCAATACAATTAGCGCATAAAATGGACAAACAGTGTTCATAGAGCATGGTGTAGCATAAACTACCCGTACATAACAAGAATAGTCACTATGTATGGACCCTCGTCACCACGTACGTACGTAGTCCCCCAAAATTATTCATGTATCATATAGGTTCACCTATGGGGAAATTTCCCTCTTATAAGTTTAGAAAGGAGACTTACCTCGTTTCGAGTCTACTCCAACTCAAGAATGCACCCGAACCTCCGAATTCTTCGCACAACAACTCGAAACTAACCAAACATCACATAAGCTAATCAATCTATGCTCAAAAGTTCACAATTCCCCCATTTAATGATTACCCAACCTAGTTTGCAAGGTTCCTAAAATCCCCCCCCCCCCCCCCCACATGCTCGTATTCCGGAAAATTTTAAGGGAAGTTGTTACCCATAACCTTAGAATCAATCATATATGATTTTTACTAGATTCCCTAACAAATTTCGTGGTTAAATCTTATTTTTACCAAAACCTTAGGTTATACTCTAAACCCATAATTTTCACTAATCTTTGTGTGTTAATCTACCTAAAAAATAAGTATTAAACTCACATAAGTAGGAATAACGCACGACCATATGCTAAGTTGAAATCTCTGCTTTGGAAGCTCCTAAATCGCCCAAGGATGTAATAAATGCCCTCAAATATGCCTAAGTCCCAATTTAAAACGACCTCACTGCCTCCAGTATTTTCGCACCTGCGGCGTGTGGACCGCATCTGCGGTCTCGCTTCTGTGGACCATCATCCGCATCTGCGGAAAGGGGGAAGGCTGGCAGGGATCGCACCTGCGCCTTCGCTTCTGCGGAAAAGGACTGCATCTGCGGAAAATGAGCATCCGCTCAATGACCACATCTGCGAGGGTTTGACCGTTCTGCGGTCTCGCACCTGCGGCTATCCAACCGCAGGTGCGGTCGCACCAAATCTGGTGCACCAGTAGCTCCTTTAGAGTTTGGACTTGCCTCGCGCGACGTCCGAATGGAATCCGGGGCCCCCTAGGCCCCGTACAAACATACAAACGAGTTCTAAATCATAAAACGAACTCGCTCGAACCTTCAGAACGCCCGAAACAACATTAAATCTAAGAATCATACCTGAAATCCAACTTATGAACTTTGAGTTCTTAAATTCACTTCCAACACGCCGAAACATACTTATACTACTCGGAATGATACTAAATTTTGCAAGCAAGTCATAAATGATATTACAGAACTATTCTCGGTCTTGTAATTTCATTCGGACCTCGATATCACCAAAACACGTTCCAAACCTCAATTTTTGAACTTCAAGAATCACATTTCAGTATTTGGCGCTGAAACACTCCCGGGTCATCCAAACCCCGTTACGTACATACACCCAAGTACGAAATCATCATAAGAACCTATTGGAACCTTTAAATCCTGATTCAGAAGTCGTTTACTAAAAATATTGACCGAAGTCAAACTTGGCCTTTAAGGCCAATCTTAAGGAACTAAGTGTTCCAATCCCAACCCAAACTCTCCAAAATCCCGAACCAACCATCCCAACAAGTAATAAATTAGTAAAATTAAGTACGGGAAGTCTTATTTAGAGGCACGGTGTTCTAGAAATCAAAATGACCGATCGGGTCGTTACACTTAGTTTTTATTTAGGGGCACGCGGCACGATGTGAATCACTTTCTGCCTCCACCTCGAGCTTATGAATTAAACCCCAAGTTTTGCTTCAAGCTTATGATTATGTTCTTGGGGCGGTGGAACGAATCTAACTGGCCCAAGGAAATAGTGTAGTATTCTGCACTCCTTGGCCTTTGTATGAGGTATGTAATCATGACTTTCTAGCAAGAAGAATTCCAGAATATATGCACCTTGTTCCTCAGTCCTTGACTTTTCAATTGGTTCGAATGACTCTATTTCTGTATCATCATCCAAACACAATGTGGAAAAATGCTTGGAGTGTGGACTAATGTGCTCAACTACATGAATCTTGGGATTGTCAACATCCTCAACAGCAATGACACTAGAATCAACTAAATATTTATCCTCAATGTCTTTGATTGACTCTAGTATCTCTTCTACAACATCGGAATCCTTAAATTCTCGTTTGATTGATTGTTGGTGTTATACTGTGGACCCTTGTAGTGGTACCTCAATTTCTGTCTCTAATGCACATTGCTCCTGGCTACTATTCATAGTATTAACATGTTGAGCATTAAAGGCTTCAACCAGTTTACTCATTTGTGCCTCCAGGTTGCGAATAGTAGCATCTTGCCTTTGTATGTGCAGTTGTTTCTCATTATTTTGTTCTAAAAGGCACCTTAGCATATCCTTGATCTCTTTCAGGCCATCATCCATGGGTTCTTTGTTCCTATTAACTTCACAAGAAAAAGAAGAACCGTCAAAGTAAGGGGTTGGGGGAAGAAGAGGAATATAGGCACAACCACTAAAGTAACCATCTTTACCACCACACATATCACATACATTCCACACATAAGATTGAGTTGGTGCACATAACTCATTCTCGGAAATATTTTGATAATTTTTCCAAGGGTGGTTGTCTCCACAATATGCATAATGAGGATTAAAAGCAGAATTATCAACATCAAAAATCTCATAATTCCAAGATGCCATGTTTTTAAAATCAACAAGTAAAACAAAAATGAAAAAAATCAAATACAGAAAATAAAAATAAAAGTTCAAACTTGAAACCTAGCAATATGTACACCTATAGCTACATCGTTAGTTCCCTGGAAATGGCGCCAAAATTTGATCACGCCAAAATCTAGTCCTAAAAAGGATAAGCGGTCGCTGCAAATATAATCCGGTCTAAGAGTCCGGAGTCGAACCCCACAGGGAACTAAAGTTTCGCCATAACTGTCCAATATCGCTAAGAAGACAAGCTCAAATAAATTTCTAAGTTATAAAGATTAAGATTCTTATATCTAACTAATTAACTAAAAAACTAAAGCAGTAAATTAACAACTTAAGATTCTAAGGATTGGAGATTAAATTTAGAAGGTCTAGAGTTATGATTTTCCCAAATGTTGGAATCCTTCCCACTATGTTCCCTACAATTTCGCCTATGTATTATCTACTGATCGTGAGCATTGTAGGTGCCGTAATTCTCTTTCGAGCAACTACAACAATTTACTAGGCATATTCTCTCGAACTACGCTAGTTGGCTTTATCTAACCGCTCAGTAGGACCACATCAAGGCTTTGTTATTTCTAAACCTACCTTTAAACCCGCTGTATTGATTTCTCACATACGTTAGGAGTGACGTTGTTCAACAACCACCTAAATATGTATCCTTTCTCAAGCAACACATAATTTATAGGCACAGTCAATCGATAGCCATTCAATCAACTGAAATAAGCACGTAGTTGAACAAATAGACAAATTCAAAGGTTAAATTATATTAAAACATAACAAGAATTCATCCTCCAAAAGGTTCCATCAAAACCCTAGATAACAAATTAGCTATTCATAATGGTATGCAAAACTAAAATACTAGAATTCATAACCAATAATAAAAATAGGAAGAAGGAAGTGAAAAACTCGTAGAATAATTCTCCGCCTTGCTCTTTTAATTTTTTTTCTTTCCTCCTTAAGTTGAATATGTGTCAAAAGTCCTCAAAATACAGTTTTTCTATGTATATATACCAAGTATGGTCAGGTCCAAACAATTATACCTTCTCCTACACAAAAAATGACACTTTTCCCAGACAAAAAGTGCACGGTTGCGCATCAACCGTGCATCGACTGCGCACTTTGGCTAGTTTCTGCCTCACATGCGCGGCATGTGCACGGTCGCGCACTTGCCTCGTACTTTTCACCCTGTTCTGTTTGGAATTTGGAAAAACATAAAACATGAAAGTTGTATCCCTTTTAATTAGCTTTCCAACCATATATTGTGGAGACCAAATAGATTTCTGAGCGAAAAGTTATGTGTATTTTACTAGACAGTGCGCAATATGCCTACTCGATTCCTCGTTCGTTTTAACTATCATCCATTGGTCACTGAACACGATCCCGGCTAATTCCTTGAGCTTTTACTCAGACTTCAAAACTCCAAATCACTTGAATTCATTCCAAACATCTACATAGCTCGGAATCACTCATACACGGCATAAAACACACAATTAGTGCAAAACACTAGCGATTAAAGCTCAAACTCAATTAAAATGCAGTAAATTAGAGTATAATAAGTGACTAAAATAGGCAATTATAGCCCATCATCATTATATCAGATCGAGACATGAAGGTGAGGTACCGAGCTCGGGATTTGAAATACCAATCGAGATCGAGACCAAACAGGATAGACATCGAGCAAGACCGAAGATAGCATACTAACGGAAAGTTGAGATATCCGCGACCGGTCGAGTATCGTGACGGAAATCTCGAAACGGATCAAATCAAGAACGGTTATTTATAAAAATATATAAAATAGTTGTCACTATATAAAATAGATATTTTGGATTATTAAACGTAATACAATTGGACCGGAGGAATATTTCGGATCAATAAAAAAAAATATAGGTTATTAAAATTTTAAAGGTATACGGAGGGTCATTTATTGAAAAAAGGAATGTGTTAATTCCATTCCATTTACAACAAACAGTGTGTAGTACAAACACTTTTTATCTGATGTGTCAGTCCATATGTAAAAAAAAGAATAGCCTAAGTCAAGGGTGGATGACAGAGACGCACCAACTAGCCAACATTATTCTTTTCCACACTGTTTCTTCTATTACTACTAATAATAATAATTAAATAATTAAAAATAAAAATTAATTCTATAGTATCTCTAGTACTTTTTTCCTTTTGCGTGTCACATTAGTTTTTGATTACTCTCTTTCCTTTATTGCTCTCTCAGTTCACACATTTTCACAACATTCATTTCCAAGAAACGTTACATCTATTGCAGAATCTTGTAAGAACTTCTAATTTCTGCACCCCCCCCCCCCCCCCCCCCGCTCTTTTTGCTGATTTTCTGAAATTCTGTATGTATATAAATCTTGGGTTGCTTTCAATTTTTGTTTTTTTTAAAAAAAAAAGAAGGGAGCGACCTACTTTCAAAGATTGTTTTTTCTTCATTCTTTGTTCAAGATTCTTTGAATTTGTTCAAAATGGGGGATTTTTAAGTTGGTTGTATTTTTGCAGAATTTTGTTGAAAAGAAGTATGAGCTGTTTTAGCTGTTGTGAGGAGGATGAAATGCACAGAGCTACTGATAATGGTCCATTCATGTCTCACAATTCAGCTGGTTAGTTTCCTCCTTGTACTTTGTGTCCATTTCCATTATATTTTTTCTGTGGAAATGAGCCCGAATTTAGCTGAACGAATATAAGATGATTTGTATAGCTGACCAAATTAGATAGGATTGTGCATAGTAGTAGTAGCTGTTGTAGAAATATCCCCTCTATGCCTTAGCTGACCTTAGCTTAGAGATTTCTGCATAGTAGTAGTAGTAGTAGTAGTTGTAGCGATATCTCCTTAGCTGACTAAATTAGTTTAGTATTGAGGCTAGTAGTAGTAATTGTCATAGCAATATCCCCTCTAAGTCTAAGCTGACTAAATTAGTTTACGATCGAGGCATAGTAGCAATTGTTGTAGCAATATCCCCTCTAAGCCTTAGCTGTGCTTAGCTTAGAGATTGTTGCATAGCAGTAGTAGTAGTTGTTGTAGCAATATCGCCTTAGCTGACTAAATTAGTTTATGATCGAGGCATAGTAGTAATTGTTGTAGCAATATCCCCTCTAAGCCTTAACTGACCTTAGCTTAGAGATTGATGCATTGTAATAGTTGCTATTGTAGCAATATCATGTGAGCTGACTAAATTCGTTTAGTGTTGAGGCATAGTAGTAGTAGTAGTAGTTCTAGTAATATCCCTTCTAAGCTTAGGAGTTCTTGGAGGAATTATCCCCTCACATTAGAGGTTTCAGATAAGGGAAAGGTTGGGGAAGTGGGGTTTGGTGTGGGGACTTCTAGGGTTATGGTGCATGCTTATTTTGCTGAGTGAGAAATCCCCGAGGGCTAGACGCTAGGGTTGGGGTGAATACTTGAGCATTGGGAATTTATTTTATTGTTGAAATGGGAAGAAACTGTTGAAACTCTTTACTTGGGTATCAATAAATTGGAAATCCAAAGATTTAGTATGTTTGTATTTGATGCTTCGTGATCGCGTTCCAATTGAATCGTTGAGAATTGATAAATGATCATGTAAAAAGTTCTAGTCTTTGGTTGATTGCTTGGGGTTTTAGCTATTATTTTTGGCCCTTTTCTTCATCTAAATCCTGCTTAAATTCTATGAATTTTTTATTTCCGTAGAATCCTAACTGGAGAATTTTTCATAGGCAACAATGGAGGTCAGCGTGCCACAGAAAGTGCACAAAAAGAGATGCAGACTGTGAACATCCAGCCCATTGCTGTTCCTTCTGTTGCTGTTGATGAGTTGAAGGACATCACCGATAACTTTGGTACGAAATCTTTGATAGGTGAGGGATCATATGGAAGGGTATACCATGGTGTCTTGAAAAGCGGCCGGGCTGCAGCCATTAAAAAGTTAGACTCGAGTAAGCAGCCAGATCGAGAATTTTTAGCTCAGGTTAGCTCCTCTTCCGTATTATCTTTTATTTGACTATGTCAAATTGCACATACCTTGGTAACCTTGCCTAGATATGGCGTATGTAATTGCAGGTCTCAATGGTCTCAAGACTAAAAGATGAAAATGTGGTTGAATTACTCGGTTATTGCGTGGATGGCGGTCTTCGTGTGCTAGCCTATGAGTATGCCCCAAATGGATCTCTTCATGACATTCTTCATGGTAAGTTTGCTATAATCCCTACCGGAATCAAGTTTTAATACTTAACCTTTTCATTAGTAATAAAACCTGTAGGTTTATCCATAATTCTTTGTGCATGTGGTTCCTCAAGCCGAGATGAGTCAAATTTTTAGCACATCCCAAGAACTCATCTCCGTAGTTTTTGTTTGGAATTTATTGTTATTCAATCCAACTGTGTCAAAGTACACTTCAGACTCCACTTTAAGTACTTCATTAATGCGCCGTGCAGTAAAAGCTATTAGTGGTCAACACATGCTTCATCCGAATTTCTGAAGTTCCTTTCTGAAGTATTCTCTGACTTCTCATGAAAGTGTTTTGTAAAGTTCCATAACTAAGAGTAAGTTTGCGCCTAGATATTTTCATAGGACCTTGTTGATTAAGAACCCATCAATTGTTTCTTTCTTCTTTTCGCCTTTTTGTTGTGTATAATTCTGTTTCCAAAATATACTCTATCTCAATTCCCTTTTAACATGGTTTGAATGAACACTAAAAATTAAGAAATTAGTTAAATTGCGTATTCTATTGATATGAATATTAAAGAAAGTATTTTGAAGTTGTTGAAAAGTTGGTTTAAGAGGAGAAGTATGGCGCAGAGGGAAAAATTTAGTCATTTATTAACAGCATGTTCTATTTCTGTTGAACATTCAGTGAAGTGTATGCACGTGGATTTTATTTAGTGTTTGATTCATTTCATCTGTATTTTGACGATTTTCTGGTATTATTTAATGTGGGTGTCTATTTTTGTCTGTATACATGTTGAACAAAAGGAATTTGTGTCAGTTGGATAGGAACTTTGTTTTCTTCTGTATGTATGGCCAATTTGACAGAAGAGAATTGGAACTTTCTGTGTGGGCAATCATGTTTTTTACAACGTTTTTTAAACATATTTTGTTATTTTGCTGCAAAATGTGTAATTTTTCAGTTTGTTGTTGCAGGAAGAAAAGGTGTGAAAGGTGCGCAGCCAGGTCCGGTATTGTCATGGGCTCAACGAGTTAAAATTGCAGTTGGGGCTGCAAGAGGACTGGAGTACTTGCATGAAAAAGCGCAGCCTCATATCATTCATCGTGATATTAAATCTAGCAACATCTTACTCTTTGATGATGATGTCGCTAAGATTGCGGATTTTGATTTATCAAATCAAGCCCCTGATATGGCAGCTCGTCTTCATTCCACACGTGTTCTAGGAACGTTTGGTTATCATGCACCGGAGTGAGTCCATTTCTGATTGCATAATACAAATAATCAACAGGCTTTTATTAGTTGATCTTCCCCGTGACTAATCTAATATTGAACTGCAAGTATTATTCATTTTATGCTGATGGAATTTCCAACGCCCCGCCTCCACCCTCATCCCTGTGTTGCAGATATGCAATGACTGGTCAGTTGAGTTCAAAGAGTGATGTTTACAGCTTTGGTGTTGTGTTACTGGAACTACTTACTGGCCGTAAACCTGTAGATCATACATTGCCACGTGGACAACAGAGTCTTGTAACTTGGGTATAGCCTTCTAGATTTTCACATGCTTTATCTGATACAGTATTTTTCAATGGAGTAGTTCTTTTTTATTTTTAATTGATTTTAAATGCCGCTGTAAACAGGCAACGCCAAGGCTTAGTGAAGATAAAGTGAAGCAGTGTGTTGATGCTAGACTAAATACAGAATACCCGCCCAAGGCAGTTGCAAAGGTATGTGCCCTCGATCAAAAAAGTTCTTACATAATGAGATTATATTCCTGTTTCTTCCATCAAAGTATGTTAATTAATAACAAAAGGAGGTTCTGAATCGGGGAAAGATGAAACATTTCGTTTTATTTTGTTATTTCTGCTTGATTTTCATTATCTCCATTTTCTTACATCTGCATTGCTGAAACAGATGGCTGCAGTTGCTGCCTTGTGCGTGCAATATGAAGCTGATTTCCGCCCAAACATGAGCATTGTAGTAAAGGCTCTTCAGCCTCTGTTGCCTCGACCTGTACCAAGTTAAACATCAAGCTTGTGAATTTTCTCCGTACCCCCAGCCTTTACGTCATGAAATGACAAAGATTGAGATTGACTTTTGTATGAGTCAATATGATCACGATATTAGTGGTTGCCTAGGAAACTACTGCACATTAATGTCATCCCCCCGGCCCCTCCTTTTGTTCTGTTGATTGCCAAAGAACTATGTATATTTGCAGTAATGAAAATGGCTTTGCTTATTGATTTTGATGGATTCAGTTGAGGTGTATCAAGCCACAGTTATAGGAGACAGTCACTGGAAAAGGAAAGCTATAAATTGCAGATTGTAGAAGTTAAAGTAGTTTGGCTTTAGCCTACCATCATCAAGGTTCTTATTGCTGACTAATAGCCTGTTTGGCCAAGCTTCTTTTGAACCAAAAGCTCAAAAATACTTTTTTTCTAAAATTAAGGTATTTGGCCAAGCTTTTGAAAAGAAAAAAAGTGCTTTTGAGGAGAAGCAGAAAAGAGTAGCTTCTTCCTAAAAGCACTTTTGAGAAAAATACACTTAAAAGCAGTTTTTTAAAGTTTGGCCAAACATTAATTGTTGCTCGGAAGTGCTTTTTAAATTAATTAGCCAAACATAAACTGCTTCTCACCAAAAATATTTTTGAGAAAAAGCACTTATCAAAATAAGCTGATTTTTATAGCTTGGCCAAATGGGCTAAGTCACAAGTATGGTTTGGCACTGATTTCATTTGTATTACAGTTTGTCCTTATGGTGCCTTCTTATCATTTCAATTTCTTGAGAAGATAATCACTGTCTATTTGTGTTGATAGGATACTTATCATGCAACTTGCAATAGTGTTTGATATCAAGAGCCAACCCCCCCTAAAAGTTGCAGGATCATCTTGAGTTGATGCATTTGAAATGGATCATATTTTACCTTGTCAAAATTAATCATACAAGAGGTAGTGCTGCCTAGTGGTAAAATGAGATGTGAAAAAACTATGGGAGACGAGGGTTTAAATCCCATTAACAACAACAACAAACCTAGTATTATCCCACAGATCTGGGGAGGGTTTAAACCCCATCAAAGACAAAAAAAATGTAGGTGATTATGTTGGTGGAAGGTAAAAAACATAGGTGATTTGGATGGCAAAATTATCCGGCAATTATGTTGATAGGAAGTAACAGGTACTTGGTGATAATCGAGGTGCGTGCAATTGACTGGATGCCACCATTATAAAAAAAAACAAAAATAAGAACCATACACGAGGTTAACATTCAAAATATCCAGGTCGGATAAAAGAAAGAAAGAAGAAAATTAGTGTACAATTCCACTCACAAAAATTCAACATACAAAAAAGTTTGACCCAACACTTAAATTATATTGCAGAAACCATTGAACCTTTGCCATTGGCAAGAATAAAAGGTAACAAAAATTATGGCAACTAGCTATACATAACCATGTCTGTAAAGAAGGCAGAGTCAAAAAATGAGGAACTTATATATACTGACTTTCATGCACATAAAAATGATTCTTTCAAACATCTACAAGTATGATAAGATATACCAAATTGAAAAAATTATGGATCCTTTATGTGCCACTCCTCTCATTTCATAGACAGTAACTTTCAGTCATTAATCTGGGGATCGCCGCAGTGCGTGTTTATGTGCTTATTTATCGCTTCTACTCTTCATCGTCAAAATTGGCTTTTCACTGCCATCTGTGTTAGACTTCCGATTATGAGATTCTATTTCTTCAGCACCTGCCTGGTTCCTTCTCCGTCTTCGACCCTAAAAATACCAACAAATTTAGAGCATTGAAAAGCTTAAAGATCTGGCAGATCAACAAAAACTGTCCAACAAAATAACTCAGAATATCTTCAGTTGGTATGTAACCTCTCGTGGTATTGGATATTCCTCAGACTCGAGCATTCGAACAACTTGACTCATTGTAGGCCTCTTATAAGAATGTGGATCAAGACATCTTAAAGTTGTTAACAGAGCTCGTTTAAGGGCAGTTGTGGAAGGCCTTGTCTCAATTGTTGGATCAACCACTTCTTCTGAGCGTTTGCTGCCAACCATCATCTTGAGCCAGTCGACAAGATTCACCTATACACCGAACAAATGGCATCAGGGGCAAAGTTATGTGTGTCCAAGGGTGGTCAACTAAATATCCTTAGCCGAAAAAATTAAACTGTGTATAGGATGAAATATTACTAGTTACGGCTACAAAAATAGACTTTGAACACTCTTGCATAATCCACTGGCAAAGGGTGTTCAGAATTTGAGCACCCTTATTGAATACTACCACAACAATCACAATGTGGAAAATCAAGATTATTCAAATGAAAGCGCTTCTTTTGGGACCATTTCTCAATTTGTGCGTCTCATCCTTACGCACGTGACATGCTTTTCTCCATATTGTTCCAATTTTATCGCGTGTCAATAAAGAAGTTCTTATAAAAAAACAGTGGCTTTCTCCGGCCAAAAGGAAAGATAAAAGAACAACAACTACCCACTAAAGTCCCACAAAGTGGGGTCTGGGGAGGGTAATCTGTACAAAGACCTTACCCCCACCCTGAAAGGGTAGAGAGGCTGTTTCCAATAGACCCTCGGCTCAGGAGGACAGAAATAAACACGAAAAGACAATACATTAGTAACTTCCAATAGAAAGTAATAGCATAAACATAAAAACATGAAAGTAATAACATAAACATAAAAGCCATCAGATAAGTGACAAGCAATACCATTAGCCAGTATCTAAGGGAAGAGAACGCTCAACATAGACTGGAAACCCTCTAAGGTCAATCCTATCCAAACCCGCCCCACCCCGGGACTGAAGAATGAAAAGCTCTACTATCCCTATCCTACAACCCTGATACTTGACCTCTAGACCTTCCTATCAAGAGTCATGTCCTCGGAAATCTGCAGTCTCGCCATGTCCTGCCTAATCACCTCTCCCAATACTTCTTCGGCCGCCCTCTACCTCTCCCCAAACCCACCACCGCCAACCGCTCACACCTCCTCACCGGGGCATCAAGGCTCCTTCTTTGCAAACAACTTTTTAAAGATTGCGTAAGATTTAAACCTAATGCTAGTTCAAAAGAAAATGATTTTGCTACACCTGGGAGTACAAACACCTATGACCTTGCATCACACATCAACTGAATCCTTTTGACTGTCATTAACAGTTTCTCAGTTTTTTCCTTTATCCAAATCCTGAGATTTACTGAACCAACCCATTATTCATAACCTACTGTAAAACGTGCAAGTAGATTCATCACTAAATATGAGAGTCTTGTGAATAAAGATCGACTGACAAGTTCGTTCAATGAGCAATCTCGGGATTCAATGTGTTCCTGAATAATGTCATTTTTCAATTTTCAGTTATTCAATCATTTCATTTTAACAAGTTCAATGTTAGCCATATTAGTCAATATTACTCTTTTCGATGCAATAACAAGATAATATTAGTAACAAGTGGTTTTGCTGGTTGGTTAAGTGAGATACTATATTTCCAAGATTGGACCTCATATTCCCAATAAATCTCACGATCGTCAGATAATGGGCTTTTGAGTTATGTGCCTAGCGAAAGAGAAAATTGCGAGAGGATTCTATTATTGTGGCTCAAAGAGATAAGCTCGCTGTAGATACTTCTTTACTAATAATAACACTAGAAGAGAATACCTCGGGAGCAGGCCGACCATAATCCACCGGATCTCTTCCGGTGATGGCTTCTAGAAGTACAACACCATAGCTATACACATCGCTCTTCTCATTCAGGAGACCACTATTTGCATACTCAGGAGCTACATATCTGTTGTGAGAAAAAGAGCCAAACACAAGGTGTGAGAAAAGAAAATTAAGCTTATCCAAGATAGCTCTACAAATGTACATACCCAAATGTGCCCATAACTCTGGTTGTAATGTGACTCTTCCCAGCACCAAGCAACTTGGCCAGGCCAAAATCAGAAATTTTCGCGTTGAAGTCATCATCTATCAATATGTTGCTTGACTTTATGTCGCGATGCACCACCTTGGGCTCAATTGCCTCGTGTAAATATGCAAGACTACAAGTATGAAAAGCATTAATAACAGAAAAAAAATGTGAGACAAGTAAATGCAAAGTTAGATAGGAGAAAACTCACGCTTTAGCGGTGCCTAGGAGAATCTTCATCCGGGCTTCCCATGTAAGGTACCCATGCTGTCGCATAGCTCCGTGTAGCCATTGCTCTAAATTCCCATTGTTTACGTACTCATAAACCAATAACCTAAAATGCAACAAGGATCACGATACAAAGTGCCATCTGAACTAAGTTCACATTTCTGAAGTTGCAGAAAGCAGTTTCATTATTTGTGGTCCGAGTAACAATGCTGACATTTTTCTCCACTTATTAACACAAGATAAAACAGTCTCTTAGCATCACAAAAAGAAGTTTACCAGAAGCCATTCTCCTTTCAATTGGTAGTAAAGAAGGTAAACTAAACTAGCAAATGTGAAAATCTTGCATATTTACGAAAAGAGGTTAACAAATGAATATCATGACCAACTTCAGCAGCAACAGAGGATGGTGGAATATCAAATTTTTACTTTTCCAGTGTATCACCTAAAAATCTTGTTTTCTCCTTTTTGTTTCCTAAACCAGGAGATGAGGATTGAATCTCAAGTTTTCAACAAAAAGGTGCAGTTACACTGCTAAACATTGTGGTAAGTTATTGCACTGCCTATACGATGAAATGAAGAGAGACAAAAGATACTGAGAAAATGTGTACCTGTGGGTTCCCTCAATGCAGTAGCCCAAAAGTCTAACCAAATTTTTATGTCGGACATGACCAATAGCCTCAACTTCCACATGAAATTCTTTCTCTGCTTGTCCTCTAAAGATAGAATATCCCTCATGTCAAATAATTTGTATAGGTGTAAGTGAGGAAACTAACTTTTTGAAGGAACAGTATAAGCCTATCCAAACTTACAAATTATTCAGTAGCTTTTTAACAGCAACTTCAGTTCCGTTGATCAGCTGTCCCTGATAAACAATGCCATAACCACCCTCTCCAATTATATTTTCCTTAGAAAATTTGTTAGTCGCAGTTTCAAGGTCGCGCAGAGTAAACCAATGGCCCCAACCCAAATGAGAGAATTCAGGTAGACCAGATAAAGGGGACAGGACATTCGTAGGATGTGAAGACTGATATACTGTTCCGGCAGCTCCCTTTTCCCCTGACTCAAATGTTCCGTCTTTGTCTAAATAAGTAAATGAGTCTGATTGACTGGTAATGTCAAAATCTTTCATCTTGTCAATATTTGAATGTGCCAAAAGCTTATCTGAATCTTTCTCACTGTATGTGTCCTGATAGGCAAGGGGATTCCTGTAAACGCCGCCATAGTTGCTTGCTGAATTTTGATCAACCCTTATTTCTTTAGACACATCAGGAATTTGGCTTATGGGTAGTGTATCATGAAACTTTCTGGATTTCTTACGAGAAAAGCAAAACGGCAGCAGCAAAAGAATGATTACAATAAAAAGTCCTACAAAAATGGCTAATAAAACCCACACCCTAAGATGGAATATATGGGTTTTCTTAGACAGTTGGAAATTAAGGTCAGATGCCATTCTTAGAGAAACCTGCAAAATAGAAAATATGAAAATCAAAAAAGCAAGAAAAAAAAAACATACAGACAAGCAGCTCCAAAATGAACTAGCAATCATCTATCTTATGTATCAATCGATCAATCAACAATGCCTTAATACCAAAAAAAAAAAAAATTGGGATTGGCTATATGAAGCCTCTATATCAGGTTTGCTCTATTCGGCCTATTTTATTCTAAATTAGTCTTTAAAGGTAAATTAGCAATTTTCTGACATCAGAGGTTCTCTAGATATCACACTTATTCCTAGACCAACCAGACTAATACCGAAACCTATTTAAGTGTAAAAACAAAAATCAGTCTTTAATCACAACTTGTTGGCATTGCCTCTATATATATATATATATATATAAAAAGAATTTGTTCATTTAAAAATGGAAACTTTTACTATCCTAATGTAACTTTTACTATCCTAATGTATGCGTAGATGCAAAATGATTATTTCAATGGAAAGAGCCCCCTCTATTTATCTGATAATTAGCAACTCGTAAGAAGTAAACGAGAGAAGGCAAAAAAAGAGATCAACCATTCAATTATGTCTCAATCCCATATAAGTTGAAATCGGCTATACGAATCACTTTTCCAGTATTAGAGGATGATCATAGTTAGACTATCTTTTAGACAAAAGTTTTGGAACTGACATTTTGCAAGCTCAGATAGGCAGAGTTATGAGGGCAAAAAGAGATTATATTAATTCCATAAATGAAACAGAAAGGATTGTTATTATAACTGAAAAGGGAAATAGACTAAATACAATCAAATTATGCACTTCTTTAAATATACAAGAAATAATCAAAGCTTCAAACTTTCAATATTAAAACAAGTGCACAAAGATTATGAAACAGAAAGGATTGTTATAACTGAAAAAGGAATAGATCAAATAATCAAATTATGCAGTTCTTTAAATATACAAGAAATTAAACATCAAAGCTTCAAACTTTCAATGCTAAAGCAAGTGCACAAGCTCATAGAAACACAAATAATGTATAAAGATTCAATCTTTACTCACAGAAAAACAAAAAAATGCACAAAGATTCAATCTTTACTCACAAAAACAAAACAAAAATGCACAAAGATTCAGTCTTTACCTATTTGCAATGAGATCCCAGAAGCAGAAATAAGCCACCCAAGAACACTATAACACAACTTCTTCCCAAACAATGAAGCAAAATCTAAAACCCAGATCTCTTATACTCCTAAAATGCCAAAACCCCATTTGGAAATAAAGCCATTCAAATCAAATCATAGCCCCAAAAAAATAAAAAAAATAAAAAATCCCATTTCTATGAAAAAAATGGAGATATGAAAATATACCAAGAAAAAAAAAAGGGGGACTTTTAGAAAATGGAAAATAGACTTTCCTTAATTGAAGCAAATACCGAAAAGGAAACCTTCCTTTGAAGTTAAAGGCAAAGAGAAATCTCAGTTGTTATCAGTGTTTGGTAGTGCCTTACAATATAGTAAAAGAGAAGCATGAAAAAAAAAAAAAGTTGGGGGTTTAATGATTTGGAAATTGAGTCTACTAATGAATGAGATTGATTATCAAGAATCTGAAAACAAATACAAATAGTACCAGACTTGCAGTGCTCTCTGCAAATGTAGCTTCCTCCTGTCTGTTGGGGATATTTCTTTTTAATTAATTAATTAATATCTTGTGTGGGGTTTTATATTTTTTAATGAATAATTGGTTAGTGAGGTCAAACATAAAATATTGGTTATAAATAAGAAAAGAGAAAAGGGTTAGTGGGTAGTAATTATAATTAGAGGTTATGAATAGTGGGAGGGGACAGGCAATGATGCAATTTGTATGAAAATACATTATTATTATTAATACTTAATAGCAGACTGTCGACTTGCATTCTTATTAGAAGTTTAAGTTATAACAATGTAAAAATTGTTTATGCTTCTTTATTTTTTGAAGTTGTTCTGGTAAATTAGTCGCTCAAGATCTTTGGTCTTTATCCGGATTCGATGAAAAAAAATAAAACTTGTTGAGAATGATATGGGCACTATACTTTAGCCTGGCCACAAGGGAGTGTTGATTTGATTGGTTGAGTAGTTTTTCATATGGGAGACGTGAGATCGATTTTCCTTACCATAAATCTCCTCGGTCAGAGCTCGTCACACGGGGCTTGCCTAGTGTAGTTTAGATCTCCTGTGTGGTTTACGAGTTATTGCATAATAAGTACGCAGAAGCGGACTCATGTGTATGAGTGAGGGGTCACCAACCCCGTAAACTTCGGCCGAAATCTTAAAAATGATTAATTTAAAGCAGTTGGCACCCTAAACACTAAAAGTATTTAGGGGGCACTGGTTGAGCAGAATAATGTGTCCCCGTCGCGTAAAAATTCTGAGTACGTCTCTTTAAGTAGGTTACCCACTGAACACTCTATTGCCAATTAGTACTTCGTCAAAGAATTTACCTTTAACTATTTTATAAATACAGTCATTCATTAGAAAAATTAATTTTTTTGTAAAACTAATGTTCATGCTATATTATAATATATATACTTATAATACCAATTCGTAATAACAGTCAAAAAAGTTTGGAACAAATAAGACTGTTAGAGAAAAGTTCGATTGTACAAATATCAAGTAATTTAATTGTGCAAATATCTTTACAACATTAATGTATAGAATTTAAATTCATAATTTAACTTAATAGCATTATAGGTTGTGTAGACAATGGACAGATCTAGGCCCCCTTAACTCTCAGTCACTCTGATTTCTTGAAATTCATGAAAATGGACGGCGGTATCATGGGATTGATTTATTACCTTTTATTGAAGATTGGGAATTTCAATGTTTCCATTTATTAATGAAAGGCCGGATGGACACAAGGATTGACTGAGTTGATTGCGTGAATAGTTTTCTGTACAGGAGATTAATGATCGATTTTTTCCTCACAAGCAATCTCCTCAATCAGTGTTCTTCACACCGAATTTGTTCAGTGCGATTTACATTTTATTTGTAATTTGGTAGCTATTTACCGTGAACAGATTATCCAATGTAGTGTTCATCCAAAGGTTAGCGGTTACGATTTTTCCCCAAATCTTTTTTTAAAAAATGAAAAATTGAATTTAAAAGAAAACAAGACTTGGACGGTCGCCAATTCTTGCATGTCTTTTTACGTTTTCAAAATTATATGTTGACCAAAGTAAGCTTGCCGGTGGCAGTGGCAATCTACTGTATGAAATTCTTTTTTATTCCCTCTAATTCTTTTTTTTAAAGTGCTGCACGTTCATTATTAAAATCTTTTTAAAACATTAATTGTAAGTGATATTAATTAAATATTTTCTTTAAATCAGTAATTAATGAGGTAGAAATAACTAGCACAAGAAAATCTCAATGTGACAAATGAGTTAAGAGTATTGTGGTGGAAGATATTTCTCAAAGGTGTTCAAATTTGAAAGAAGTAAAAAAAAAAAGTTTTTCGATAAAGGGTGTTCAATATATATATATATAATTTAATATTTTATCTATATACACAATGTAATTTTTCGACAAAGAGCGGTCAATTGACCATATTTGATAGGTTGTAGCTTTACCCCTGATTAGTGGTGGCAAAATGGTTAAAAGAAAACAGTTAATCACCCATATTATCCACTAAAAATGGGATGGATAATGAACTTTTTAAAACGGATCTAATATGTACGAAAAAATAGATAATCAATGAGTTTAACTTTTATATTAGTAAAGCCTCAAATTGGAGGGTTACTCAAGTTTGGGAGATTAGGTATTCTCCCAAAAGTGATCATATTCGAGAAGTCATGGATAATATGATTACCCATATTGCCTGCCAGTTAACCCATTTTTTATTCGTATTAAATATGAATCAGGTTGGATACTTTGTATATTTTTCATTACCCATTTTCGACCCGATCTGACCCGCCCCTTTGCACCCCTAGTCCTGATATCGGGGGAGGGGGGAGGATTTTGAGTGTCCCTAATTAATTATATATGCGTAGCCGTAATAATGGTTGTGAAGATAAGCTTTTAGGTATTTGATTGGGTTGGTGAAAGAGTCAACAAATGTACATTCGTGTTGTGGGTCAGCAATTGTACATTTGTGTTGGGGATTACAATGGTCCAATGATTTGAAAATTGAAGCATTCGATAATTTTGTAATAGTACGGCGGAGTCAAAATTTCAAGTTTGTGGGTTCGGAATTCTAATCGTTAAAAGTTATTGGGCTCTAAATTAATTATTTATACATATTCATTGAATTTACACAGAGTTTGAATCAAAGTTACTGAGTTTGGCCGAATCCGATCCCGACACTCTACCTCCGCCGCTGTTTAGGAGAAGCAAAAAGTATATAGATTTTAGACTCTTCTATTGTTATCTTTAGGATTCGCATGAATATCAAGATATTGTAATTTTTGAATTTTTTTTTTTTTACATATGATTGTAGGTCTAACTCTTTTTTTAACACGTTTAATCACTGCGTCACACTTACAGATCGGTGCAACTGGATATTGAGGACGTGAAGAAACATCACAAGAAGTCTTTTCTAATTTTGCTTTTTATGTGCATTTTTTGTTGAATAAACCTTTAAAATAGGAGTAAGGTCTACGTATATACGACTCTCCTCAGATTCCTTTTATAAAATTATACTAAATTTATTATTGTTGTAGTAGTTGCATTATCTATCGAATATGAACTTTATTAATATAATATATTCTTGTATGACCTCAATGGATGTACATAACTCTTAATATAATATAAATAGTCCATTTATTTGAGTATTAGGGTTGTAGTTTAGAAGGTTTGGGTATTTTTTTTACTGTGTATAGTTGGATTTTGTCTTAGACTGCTAGTGGTTAATGTTATGTTCACATTATTCTCCCGTTTTTCATTTTGTCGGGACTTATCTACTGGTTGTTGTTAGTGTTTTGCATCTATTCTATGTTTCTTATGTTGCGATCATTATTTCTATTGTTTTTTGTTGACAATATTAATATGTTTTCTCTTTTCGTCTTTTTGAGAAAGTCTACTGGAAACAACCTCTCTATCCACTCGAAGTAGGGGTAAGGTTTGCGTACACTCTACCCTCTCATACCCCACTTATAAAATTTTACTGGATTGTTATTGTTGTCGTCGTCCATTTATTGCATATAAATATATAGTTCTTTATTGTTAATGTACGTAGACCAACAACTACTGTGTTATATGTTGAATTCGTCTGCCATTGTCTATTCTTCACTCTAAAGTCTAATAAGGAGGAGGAAGGTGGATTTTGTTACCGATTAGGATTGTGATAGAGTGGTAAGTATTCTTTTATTTTTAATTATAGATCTCGGATTCGAATTCTGGGCATGGAGTCATCTTTATCGGAAAGCGATTTATCCCTAATTTAAAACTTTTCAATACGAATTCGAATTTAATCATGCCCTCATCTGCCAAAAAAGGAGGTGGATTTTGTTGACTAATGAAAGACAAGGGACCCAATAACTGAGCTATCAACAACAACATTTGAGACACATAATTAGCATTAATAATTGAATTTTGTCATGCTTCATCTGGAGCAGACCACATTTAATCACATTAGCATAATTAAATAAACAAATCATATGCTGTTGCTACTTTCAAGCTAAAACAGGAAGAATCTAATTCTCAACCTTCCAACAAATTAATTTGAAATCTTTAGACCAGCAATTACACATAGTCAGCAGCAGAGCAGAAGCAAAATTTTCACCAAGAGAATTTAAAAAATTTAATAAGTAAGTACGCGAAAAAATTAAGAGAATTTAACATCTAAATATACACATCAAAAAAATTTAACCTTATAAACACATTGTAATTTTCGACGAATGAGATTCGACTGAACCCCCTTCCACCTATCTAGTTCCGCTTCTTCACACAGGAGTCTAATAAACGTCACCATAGAACTTTATCATATAATCAAAAGCATCAAATTAAAAAAAAAAAAAAAAAAAAAAAAAAAAAAAGAAAAGAAAAGAAGAAAAGCTGATACAAGAAACCTATCGTACTTCGAGCAAATTAATCATGATTAGTTACTAGACTAATCTCATTTGTTTAGGGAGATAGCTACCAAATTGTGGGATACTCCTCCAATAAGTTTGTGATAGTGTTGTAGAGAATCTCATACATATATTTACCATTGCTCTTAATTTTTACCGTAAGCATCTAATTCATATCTTTTTTTTTTATTAAGAACGAAAATTTTTATTGATCGTTACACTCATCATCGTCCTGAGGTACGTATAAGGAAATTTTATCTCTTATAACAAAAGTTATACACCTTATTTATTATAAATTAAAATTATTTTAAAATATTATTTTTCTATAGCTACATATTATATTTTATAGCAAAATAGGTATTTCTGGTATATACTACCATTGAGACATGAAATACGCTATTTATGTTTTTCCTCTTCTTTTTTTTCCAATTAACACACGATTCTCTCTCGGAATTTTTCTTCCTTCTCTCTCTCTTCCTTCTCTCTCTTCAAGCAACTCAAGTTACACGCCCTATTATTGATGGCCGACGAGACATTAGAATAGAGTTGAAGGCAACCATGAAACAGAAAAGAGTGAATTTTTCGAACGAAAAAGAGCAATGTAATGAACTCTTATCAGAAATTTGTTGTACGGATCCGACGAACTTTCTTAGCTTCTTGGCTGGAAAACGCCATCTTCAACGAAGTTTTTCTCTTTTTTGATATTTAGTCACATACAATGATACAAATACATTGTATTCTATACAAATTCACTCAAACACATTGTAATTTTATATAAATATATTTTTTGCCTGTATTTAGAATGTCTGTATTTTTTTAATACAACTAAATACACATGTATTCATGGATATTGTATATGCGGTATGCATGAATACAAGATATATAAACATTGAAATACACTAAATACATTAATTGAAATAGAACCGAATATAAACAGTGAATACATTTAATTTTAAAATACAGTGAAATACAGTAAAATACACTGAATGCAAATAGAAATACAATGAAAAATTAGAATTGATTTTATGAGTTATATTAGGAGTGTATAACTGAAAAATCATTCCAATTAATTGGGTTGATAATGATTAATAAGGCATGTTAGAATTGATTTTGTTGAGTTATACTAGGAGCGTATCACGCTAATTGATCATATTTTCGTTATTAGACAGTTGGACAGACCAATTCTTAAGGTGATTGTCGTTAATGTATTCATGAATACATGGTGCGAATACATGTGAATACAGTACATGGTGCGAATACATGTAATACAGTCGCGTACAACTGTAACCCCTTGTTTTTAGGTGACTTTTGCTACTGTATTCATGAATATAGTAGCACGAATACAACGAATACACTACCGTAACAACTGAATAATAGTTATAGAAAGTAATTATGTATATGGTAGCTATAAGAAGTTAATAGCCACTAAACACTAGTGCTTTCTAAAAATTCCTCTACCTGGGGTCGTTTAGTTCACGTTGTAATTGTTAGTTTGGTAGTTAAATGGTAGTAAATAACCCTAATCATATATGTATTAGGAGTAGGACATGTATTATATATATATATATATATATATATATATATATATATATATATATATATATATATATATATATATATATATATATAGGAACTATTGTATCACTGTTAAGATATGTGAATAATATATTTTCCCGTGCATTCTTACATGGTATCAGAGCAGCAGTGAGAAAACATTCAGGAAAGAAAACCCAGTCAAAGTAGCCGCCGTGCTTCAATTCCGGCGACCTTTTAGGGCATTTTTTTCGAAAAAAACCAATATCCATCGGTGTTGTGAAAAAACCAACACCACAACCACGCGGTAGATCAGCTTCCGGCTACCAACCCGTACAAATTTCTCCGGCGAACCCCCTCCCACGCGCTGCCGAAAAATATTTTCGGGCGAGTCTCCGACGTCACGCGCCAGCGCGTGAGGCTTCTTCCGGCCATTTTTTGGCCGAACTTCTTCAGGACAGCCTGGTCGCATAGCAATTCTGACCCTACCCGTGCTTTTATTTTTTGATTCCGAGTACTTTGAGTTTTTCCGGCGACTACATTGTTTGTTTCCAGGAGCTACAATAATTTGCCGGCAAAACAGTGTCTCCTTCGTCTGTTTCAGGGAGTTTTCAATTGATTCTTTCTATTATTTGGTGATAATTTTATAGACCTCTCTTCAATGATGTCTTAGGGAGTTGATGCTTTTGGGTCTAAAAACCCGGGCTCTGGCAGTTCCGGTGTAATGATTACCTCAAGGTGTTCATGTCATGACCCGATTTCGGAGTCGTGATGGCGCATGTCGTGGAACCAGGCAAGCCGCCCTTTTCATCTAAGCTAAATTCAGTTTCCAGTTAAAATACGATTTAAACGAATTTATTGATAATACTAAGAATCTCAAGTTTAAAACAAACAATATTTGAAACCAAAATTTAAAATCTCCAACCCCCGGATCCGGTGTCACTCAGTCATGAGCTGCTATAACATAAAGAAAGGAAAAGGAAAATGGACAACATAGTCTCAAAATAAAGAATAAGAGGTAGAATAAGAAAGAGAAGACGAAGTCACGATCGTCAGCTGCTACCTCGACAACTCCAATGAAACTCTGACCGCTGCTCAATATCCACTACCGGGTCAGGGTGTACCTGGGTCTGCACACAAGGTGCAGGGGTAACGTGAGTACACCAACTCAGAAGTAACGAACCCAAACTATGGGCTGAGAGGTAGTGACGAACTAAACCTCAATAATTAATCATCAGCATACAAAATTTAGGCATGTTCACAGTTTATCAGAAAGAAACAACAGAATGTGCTAGATATACCTCGATATGCTCTACATGCCAACATGTCACAGTGTGAAAATGCACATAGTGCTCACAACTCTTCCACAGTAGTCCACCCAGTACTATATATGGATCTCAGGCCCAGAGAAGTTTCATCCCAGAATATTCATAAATACCGGTGACCATAGTCACTCTGTACTAAGGAAAAGGCCAGGCTAGCCCCACAGAGAAGATCCATCTCTGGAATACAACACTCGGGAAATATCCATGTCCAAGGAAAATCCATCCCTCACATAACATCAGCTTCGGACAAGATCTATGTCCAGGGAAGATCCATCCCTCATCATCAATGCGCTCACTAGGGGTGTAAAGACTCCGGAGGGGCCCTAGTGGCCCAAGCGCCATATCAAGCCAACAAAGGCATGATTTAGTAATGTTGACGTATGCAGTCCGATCTCATAACTGTCTCAATAACAGGCTCTCGGCCTCATTCAATCATTACTCTCCCGTCTCACTCACATGGATCACAGATGCCTCCATCAGCCAGAGACAATGATAAGTATGCATATAATTAACAATACTGAGACTGAGGTATGAAGTGATATGCTATAACAGGACTGAGTATGTGGAATCAAATAATCACAAAATGAGACAGTAATGTAAGACCACTCGAGTCTCAGCATTTTCGGCGTGAAGCGTAGCATTTATACTTAACATGATTTCTAACATGTTCACAATTTCCACATTAATAGAAGCACAGATATCATCAGGGAATAATCACTAAGCGGTTCCATGGGATAATCCAGGCCACAATTACTCGGTGCACGCCCGCACGCCCGTCACTTGGCATGCGTGTCACCTCGATTATAGTCATAAATCATTTAGCTCGAGGTTTCAAACCCTCAGAACCAAGTTTGGAAATGTTACTTACCTCAAAACCGGCTAAAATACTACTCAGCAGTGCCTTTGCCTCTAGATTCGGCCTCCAAGTGCTCCAAATCTACCAAAAGACATATTTATACCATTATAATATGCCAAGGAACGAAACCCAATCGAAGTTTATCAAAAATACTCAAAAATCCCGAAGTTGGCCAAACCCGACCCTCGGGCCCACGTCTCGAAATCCGATAAAATTTACAAAACCGGAATCCTTATCCTCCCACGAGTCTACACATATCAAATTTACCAAAATCCGACCTCAAATACCCATTTAAATCATCAAAAGAATTTCCCAAATTTTCCTCCCATTTTTCCCCAATTTCCACTTTGATTCCTCAAATTACATGATAAAAATCAAGACTAATTCATGAAATTAGGCCAAAAGTGATCGTAGAACACTTACCACAAGAATCCCACTGAAAATCTCTTCAAAATCCTCCTTCTCCCGAGCTCTCAAATGGTGTTTTGAGTTATGGCCTAAAACCCTCGTTTTGAACTTTTAAACTTTCTGTCCATTTTTCTTCATCGTGATCGCGGACCTCCAGTCGCGATCGCGGAGAGTAACCAACACGCCCCCAGAATTCCTTCTACACGAACGCAGGATCCTTCTCGCGATTGCGGACCTCAACCAACTCAACCTACGCGATCGCGGTTGGCTTCACGCGACCGCGTAAAGATACTCTCAACATCTGACGCCTAGCTTCTTCTACGCGAACGTGAAGTCACCCACGCGATCGCAGTGACTAAGCTGCCCAAACTCTGCGATCCCGAACACCCTTATGCAATCGCAGAGAGTAAAATCCTTCCTGCCTCAACTTGTGCTACGCGATCGCGATTGATCTCACGCGATCGCAGAGAAGAAATACCTGCTGCATAAAAACCAGAAAAACAGCAACTCCTAAGGCCCAAAAATCCCCGGTTGAGCATCTGAAACACACTCGAGGCCCTCGGGACCCCAACCAAACATAGCAACACTTCCCATAACCTCATTCAAACTTAGTCGAGCCTTCTAAACACCAAAAACAACGCAAAAACACTAAAATCACCCCAAATTCAAGCCTATGAACTTTGAAACTTCTAAATTTCACCAAGGATGCCGAAACCATCCAAAACACCTCCGATTGATATGAAAATTTGTACACACATCCGTAATGACTCTATGAACCTGCTCCAACTTCCGAAATTCCATTCCGAACCCGATAGCCTATTTTCCACTGCCAACCGGAAATCGCCAAAAACTAACTTTCGCCAATTCAAGCCTAATTCTATATCGGACCTCAAAACTACATTACGAACACACTCCTAAGTCCCAAATCACCTAACGCAGCTATCTGAGCCATAAAATCCACATTCCGAGGTCGTTTACCCAATCGTCAACTTCCGGTTGACTTTTCTAACTATAAGACCAACTTAAGAGACTAAGTGTCTCATTTCTCTCCAAAAATCGCTCCGAACCCGAGCCAACCAATCTAACACAACGTAATGAAGCTGAACCGCATATAATGAAGCAGAAATGGGGGTAACGGTGCTAAACTCTCGGAACGACCGGTCGGGTCGTTACATTCTCCCCCACTTAAACATACGTATGTCCTCGAACGTGCCTAGAGTTGTTCCAAACACCACCAAAATTCCGTGTAGCCTACCATGCACATACTCGGGGGTGATCACACGTCACCCTATACCATATAGGTCCAATAGAACAACACAGTTGAAATTTCGAAGTCCAACCTGACCCATAAACCTTAGAACCAAATTCCCACCCCTGGAATAATTTACGAGATCATAATTCCACAACTATAAACTGAATAAGTCTGAACATGTTGGATCAAGCCCTATTCGTAACCCAAGGTGTAATCATATACTGCATGACTCAAACACCCATAACGATAACTCCTAATCACAATAGTCGCTCAAAACAACCCAATATTGGTACATATACTCTTACCAAGCAATGCCTCGCAATAACACTTTGATGACATGACACATCAATATAATACGAAGCCATAACCTGTGCAACTTGTGCAATCAACAACAACATCCCAACGTAATTGAATTATATAAAAGACTCACATGAGAGGATTATCATGTCATTACAATTACCTCACAAGATCATGCTAAAAGCCTGGCACACATCGTAAAAATCAAAACACATGAATCCAATACCAAAGTTCATACCCTTACATAACTCCGCTACACTGAGTGATCCCATCGAAACGCTAGTCCACATGAAATACTCCAAGCCACCAGTAGATATCATTTACTTAGTCATCTGAAACTGCCAATGCCGCCTAAGAATTTTGACCTTCCTTCCAGAACTGAACTGTGAACTCACACATGCAAATCTCGACTCTACATAACGTACTTCATACACCATGACATCCTATGATAAATATGGAAACTTCATAACCCCTTCCGAGCCACAACAAACTACGTACCCAACTAGCCAATTACACATCTTGAAGATTTCCAACTGTTATATATAAACCTTGAACCCATCAGAACCACTCTCGAGAGTCATTCACTCTACATAAATCTCAATTAAACTGATCAAACAGATCCAACGACCTGACCCCATTTGCAAACCAACATCCTAGGATGTAACCCACACTTTGAAGCAACCAAGAAAATTCCTACTCCGCACACACTACACTATTTATAGTTACAACTCAATCATTCGATAAAACCCATCTACCAATAAAGTACATTGCCACCGGTATCCAAAAATTTCCATTACTCGAATTTTCTCAGACTCCACCTCTGCAAGTTATAACTGATTCACCAGTATACCCCAAACTGAAACCAATACAGCAATAATCGGGCAACCAACTAATCATTAGCAGACTCCCCCACTTGGATCAAATCCATAGATCAAAACAAGCAATAACTCTCAATGCCCATACGCTATCAATGCCACAATACCGCAGTGGGATTCAACTAAATCCTCCATAAGCTCATACATAACTCAAGCCATTAAACATCCCAAATCATTTCTAGACAGAACTCAAACACTCAGCGATTCTCGTTACATATCCAGCCAATCTCTTTTTGTCACAATCAAGCAATATAAACACATCTCACCCTCAAATCACACTCACCACATAGACATCTAATCACCAAGTCCTGTAAATAAGGACACCAACGGACATATAAGTCCCCAAATATATATGCTCACACAAACGAAATCTCGGCACTCAAGCCACAGACAAAAATCCGGCCTCAAGTTCTCTAAACTGGCCCCAAACATGCTAAAATCACATCTCATTCATGGAAGTCACAATCCATCGATGCACAACTGATATCGAGCGCTCACGTGCGCGTTCGAATACATGAAAGGAGTTCAAAGAATTACGCTTTGGGTTGAATTAATGGATTCGCACGACAAGAGTTCAAGAATGTGAGATCTTTCCTAAAGGTTCTGCATCCTTTCGAAGATAAGTATAGACGTCTCTGTACCGATCCGCAAGACTCTACTAAACCTGCCCATGACTGGTGAGACCTATTTAACCTAGAGCTCTGATAACATCTTGTCACGACCCGATTTCGGAGCCGTGATGGCGCTTGTCGTGGAACCAGGCAAGCCGCCCTTTTCATGTAAGCTAAATTCAATATCCAGTAAAAATACGATTTTAAACGAATTTATTGATAATACTAAGAATCTGAAGTTTTTAAAAAATAATATTTGAAACCAAAATTTAAATCTCCAACCCCCGAATCCAGTTTCACTCAGTCATGAGATGCTATAACATAAATCAAGGAAAAGGAGAAATGGACAACATAGTCTCAAAATAAAGAACAACAGGTAGAATAAGAAATAGAAGACGAGGTCAAGATCGCCAGCTGCTACCTCGACAACTCCAATGAAACTATGACCGCTACTCAGTATCCACTACCGGGTCCCGGTGTACCTGGATCTGCACACAAGGTACAGGGGGTAACGTGAGTACACCAACTCAGAGTAACGAACCCAAACTATGGGCTGAGAGGTAGTGACGAACTAAACCTCAATAATTAATCATCAGCATACAAATTTTAGGCATGTTCACAATTTATCAGAAAGAAATAACAGAATGTGCTAGATATACCTCAATATGCTCTACATGCCAACATGTCACAGTGTGAAAATGCACATAGTGCCCACAACTCTTCCACAGAAGTCCACCCAGTACTATATATGGCTCTCAGGCCCAGGGAAGTTCCATCCCAGAATATGCATAAACACCGGTGACCGTAGTCACTCTGTACTAAGGAAAAGGTCAGTCCAGTCCCACGGAGAAGATCCATCTCTGGAATACAACACTCGGGAAATATCCATGTCCAGGGAAAATCCATTCCTCACATAATATCAGCTTCGGACAAGATCCATGTCCAGGGAAAATTCATCCCTCACATAACATCAGCTTCGGACAAGATCCATGTCCAGGGAAGATCCATCCCTCATCATCAATGCGCTCACTAGGGGTGTAAGGACGGCGGAGGGGCCCTAGTGGCCCAAGCACCATATCAAGCCAACGAAGGCATGATTTAGTATCGTTGCGGTGTGCAGTCCGATCTCATAACTGTCTCAATAATAGACTCTCGGCCTCACTCAATCATTACTCTCCAGTCTCACTCACATGGATCACAGATGCCTCCATCATCCCGATACAATGATAAGTATGCATATAATTAACAATACTGAGACTGAGGTATGAAGTGATATGCTATAACAGTACTGAGTATATGGAATCAAATAATCACAAAATCATACAGTAATGTACGACCACTCGAGTCTCAGCATTTTCGGCGTGAAGTGTAGCATTTATACTTAACATGATTTCTAACATGTTCACAATTTCCACATTTAGAAGCACAAATATCATCAGGGGATAATCACTAAGTGGTGCCATGGGATAAGCCAGGCCATAATTACTCGGTGCACGCCCGCACGCCCGTCACTTGGCATGCGTGTCACCTCGATTATAGTCATAAATCATTTAGCTTGGGGTTTCGAACCCTCAGAACCAAGTTTGGAAACGTTACTTACCTCAAAACCGGCTAAAATACTACTCAGTAGTGCCTTTGCCTCTAGATTCGGCCTCCAAGTGCTCCAAATCAACCAAAAATCAGATTTATACCATTATAATATGCCAAGGAACGAAACCCAATCGAAGTTTATCAAAATTACTCAAAAATCCCGAAGTTGGCCAAACCCGACCCCCGGGCCCACGTCTCAGAATCAGATAAAATTTACAAAACCGGAATCTTTATCCTCCCACAAGTCTACACATATCAAATTTACCAAAATTCGACCTCACATACCCATTCAAATCATCAAAAAAAAATCCCAAATTTTTCTCTCGCATTTCCCCCCAATTTCCATTTTGATTCCTCAAATTACATGATAAAATCAAGACTAATTCATGAAATTAGGACAAAAGTGATCGAAGAACACTTACCACAAGAATCCCACTGAAAATCTCTTCAAAATCCTCCTTCTCCCGAGCTCTCAAATGGTGTTTTGAGTTATGGCCTAAAACCTCGTTTTGAACTTTTAAACTTTCTGCCCATGCCATTTTTCTTCATCGCGATCGCGGACTTCCAATCGCAATCGCGGAGAGTAACCAACACGCTTCCATAATTCCTTATACACGAACGCAGGATCCTGCTCGTGATCGCGGACCTCAACCAACTCAACCTACACGATCGCGGTTGGCTTCACACGACCGCGTAGAGATACGCTTAACATCTAACGCCTAGCTTCTTCAACCGAACGCGAAGTCACCCACGCGATCGCAGTGACTAAGCTGCCCAAAGTCTGCGATCGCGAACACCCTTATGCAATCGCAGAGAGTAAAATCCTGCCTACCTCAACTTGTGCTACGCGATCGCGATTTCTCTCACGCGATCGCAGAGAAGAAATACCTGCTGCATAAAAACCAGAAAACCAGCAACTCCTAAGGCCCAAAAATGCTTGGTTGAGCATCCGAAACACACCCGAGGACCTTGGGACCTCAACCTAACATACCAACACTTCTCATAACCTCATTCAAACTTAGTCGAGCCTTCTAAACAGCAAAAACAACGCAAAAACTCTAAAATCACCCCAAATTCAAGCCTATGAACTTTGAAACTTCTAAATTTCACCAAGGATGTCAAAACCATCCAAAACACCTCCGATTGATATGAAAATTTGCACACACATCCAGAATGACGCTACGAACCTGATCCAACTTCCGAAATTCCATTCTGACCCCGATAGCCTATTTTCCACTGCCGACCAGAAATCGCCAAATATTAACTTTCGCCAATTCAAGCCTAAGTCTACGCCGGACCTCAAAACTAAATTCCGAACACACTCCTAAGTCTCAAATCACCTAACGAAGCTATCCAAGCCATAAATCCACATTTCTAGGTCGTTTACCCGATAGTCAACTTCCGGTTGACTTTTCTAACTACAAGGCCAACTTAAGAGACTAAGTGTCTCATTTCTCTCCAAAAATTGCTCCGAACCCGAGCCAACAATTGTAACACAACGTAATGATGTTGAACCGCATATAATGAAGCAAAAACGGGCTAAACTCTCGAACGACCGACCGGGTCGTTACAGTTCAAGATCATCTAATCTAGAAGTCTAGCGAAGGAGATGAAAAGTCCAAAACACTTTGGGAGAAGATCGATGTTCAATTATGCAGTATAATGTGGCGATCTATTGACTCCAAGTTGATGCCCTTATTTCGTCCATTCCAGACATGTTATTTGGTTTGGGAAAAGGCTCGCACTTTATACACTAATGACATATCTCATTTCTATGATGTGATATCGCGGATGACAAATTTAAAGAAACATGAATTAGATATGTCTACTTACTTGGGACAAGTACAGGCAGTCATGGAGGAATTTGAGAAGTTAATGCCAGTTTCTGCTAGTGTTGAAAAGCAACAAGAGCAGCGATAAAAGTTGTTTCTAGTTCTTACTCTTGCTGGACTTCCTAATGATCTTGACTCAGTACTCGATCAGATTTTGCTAGTCCAACTGTCCCCACAGTTGATGAATTGTTCTCTCGATTACTTCGTCTTGCTGCAGCACCAAGTCACCCAGTGTTCTCATCACAGAAACTTGACTTATCTGTTCTCGCATCCCAGTCGGTGGACAATCGGGCATCTCCAATTATGGAGAATAGACGAGGAGGAGGTCGTTTTGGAAGATCTAGACCCAAGTGCTCTTATTGTCAGAAACTTGGACACACTTGTGAGGTGTGCTATTCTTTACATGGTCGTCCACCCAAAAATGCTTATGTTACTTAGACCGAGACTACATGTAACCAGGGACAATCTTTATCTCAAGGGGAGTATAATGAGTTCCTTCAGTATCGAGCAAGTAAGCAGACATCACCACAAGTAGCCTCTGTTGCTCAGACTGATACTTCTGTTGCTGGTAATTCTTTTGCTTGTGTTTCCCAGTATAGTACTCTTCGACAATGGGTTGTGGACTCAGCCGCTTCTGATCATATCTCTAGTAATAAATCACTTTTGTTAAATATTGCGTATTCACAGTCTCTTCCCACTGTTACATTAGCCAATGAGTCTCAAACTAAAGCAAAAGGAGTTGGACAAGCGAATCCCCTACCCTCTGTCACTCTAGATTCTGTTATTTATGCCCCTGGTTGTCCTTTTAATCTTGCATCTGTTAGTCGTTTGACTCGTGCCCTCCATTGTGGTATATATTTTATTGATGATTCTTTTATTATGCAGGACCGCATACGGGACATACGATTGGAATAGGACTTGAATCAGAAGGCCTTTACTACCTTAACTCACTCAATTCCTTCGAGGCATGTCTAGTTACAGATTCTCCGGGCCTAATTCACAGACGTTTAGGACATCCAAACTTATCCAAGCTTCAGAATATGGTGCCTAGTTTATCTACATTAGATTGTGAGTCGTGTCAGCTCGGGAAACATACCCCAGCCTCCTTTACTCATAGTATTGAGAGTCATGCAGAGTCTGTTTTTTCTTTAGTTCATTCTGATATATGGGGTCCTAGTAGAGTCAGTTCAACCTTGGGATTTCGTTATTTTGTTAGTTTCATTGATTATCATTCAAGATGTACTTTGATTTTCTTAATGAAAGATCGTTCTGAGTTGTTTTCTATATTCCGGAATTTTTGTGCTGAAATTTAAAATCAATTTGGTGTTTCTATTCGCACTTTTANCATTGAAACTGCTCGCACACTTCTCATTGAATCTCATGTTCCGCTGCGTTTTTGGGGCGATGCGGTTCTCACAGCTTGTTATTTGGTTAATCGGATGCCTTCATCTCCCATCCAGAATAAGATCCCGTATTCAATATTGTTTCCCCAGTCACCATTATACTCTCTTCCCCCTCGTGTTTTTGGGAGCACTTGTTTCGTTCATAACTTAGCCCCTAGGAAAGATAAGTTAGATCTGCGTGCTCTCAAGTGTGTCTTCCTTGGTTATTCTCGTGTTCAGAAGGGATATCGTTGTTACTCACCTGATCTTCATAAGTACCTTATGTCATCAGACGTCACATTTTTTGAGTCTAAACCTTTCTTTACCTTTTCTGACCACCTTGATATATCTGAGGTCTTACCTATATCGACCTTTAAGGAGTTTACTACAGCTCCTCCTTCACCTTCCTCCACAGAAGTCTTACCCATTCCAACTGTTGGGGAGTCTAGTGTGGCTCCTCCTAGATCCCCAGCCACAGGAACACCACTCTTGACTTATCATCGTCGTCCGCACCCAGCATCAATCCCAGCTGATTCACGTCTTGCACCTGACCCTGCTCCTACTGCGGACTTGTCTCTTCCTAGTACACCGATTACACTTCGTAAAGGTATACGGACCACACTTAATCCTAATCCCCATTATGTCGGTTTAAGTTATCATCGTATGTCATCACTCTATTATGCTTTTATATCTTCTTTGTCCTGTGTTTCCATCCCTAAGTCTACAGGTGAAGCATTGTCTCATCCACGATGGCGACAGGCTATGACTGACGATATGTCTGCTTTACATATGAGTGGTACTTGGGAGCTCGTTCCTCTTCCTTCAGATAAATCTACTGTTGGTTGTCGCTGGGTGTATGCAGTCAAGGTTGGTCCGGATGGCAAGATTGATCGACTTAAGGCCCGTCTTGTTGCCAAGGGATATACTTAGATATTTGGGCTCGATTACAGTGATACCTTCTCTCCCGTGACTAAGGTAGCATCAGTCCGCCTTTTCCAATCCATGGTTGTTGTTCGCCATTGGCCTCTCTATCAGCTGGACATTAAAAATGTTTTTTTATACGGTGACCTTGAGGATGAAGTTTATATGGAGCAACCACCTGGGTTCGTTTCTCAAGGGGAGTCTCGTGGCTTTGTATGTCGCCTGCGCCGGTCAATTTATGGTCTAAAGCAGTCTCCTCGAGCCTGGTTTGGTAAGTTCAACACAGTTATCCAGGAGTTTGGCATGACTCGGAGTGAAGTTGATCACTCTGTATTTTATCGGTATTCTGCTTCGAGTCTCCGTATTTATCTGGTGGTCTATGTTGTTGATATTGTTATTACCAGCAATGATCATGATGGTATTACTAAATTGAAGCAACATCTCTCTCAACACTTTCAGACTAAGGATCTGGGCAAACTAAAGTATTTTCTGGGTAGTGAGGTCGCTCAGTCTAGCTCAGGTATTGTGATATCACAACGGAAGTATGCCCTAGACATTCTTGAGGAGACAGGAATGACAGGTTGTAGACCGATTGACACTCCGATGGATTCAAATTCTAAACTTCTGCCAGGACAGAAGGAGCCGCTTAGCGATCCTGCAAGATATAGGCGGCTGGTTGGTAAATTAAATTATCTCACAGTGACTAGACCTGACATTTCATTTCCTGTGAGTGTTGTAAGTCAATTTATGGATTCTCCCTGTGATAGTCATTGGGATGCAGTTGTCCGTATTCTTCGGTATATAAAATTGGCTCCAGGCAAAGGGTTATTGTTTGAGGATCGAGGCCATGAGCAGATTGTTGGATACTCAGATGCTGATGGGGCAGGATCACCTTCTGACAGACGTTCTACGTCTGGATATTGTGTTTTCGTAGGAGGCAATTTGGTGTCTTGGAAGAGCAAGAAACAAAATGTAGTTGCTCGATCTAGTGCAGAAGCAGAAGGTCGAGCAATGGCTATGGCAACATGTGAGCTAATTTGGATCAAACAATTGCTCAAGGAGTTGAAATTTGGTGACATCAGCCAGATGGAACTTGTGTGCGATAATCAAGTTGCCCTTCATATTGCATCAAATCCGGTGTTCCATGAAAGGACTAAACACATTGAGATTGATTGTCACTTCATCGGAGAAAAGATACTCTTAGGAGATATTGCTACAAAATTTGTGAAGTCGAATGATCAACTACCAAGTCCCTCATTGGTCCTCGTATTAGTTATATATGTAACAAGCTCGGTACATATGATTTATATGCACCAGCTTGAGGGGGAGTGTTAGTTCGGTAGTTAAATAGTAGTAAATAATCTCAATCCCATATGTATTAGGAGTAGAATATATATGTGTGTGTGTGTGTGTGTGTGTGTTGTGTGGGGCCTATTGTATCATTGTTAAGATATGTGAATAATATATTTTCCCGTGCATTCTCAGAGTAATTATACAAATGAATAATAATGCAACGATGTTATTCTTAGACTTAACCATATTGCTAAAACAAATCTTTTTATTTCGCATTTTATCCTACATAAAATAAACACATTCTCACATAACTTATGCGGGTATAACAATGGGGAGTAGTTTAAAAGGGCCAACAAAACGTTATGTTAAATTATGCAGTATTTATTTTTTACGCGACTAATCAAACATTTTATAAATTTATGCTGAATTTTAGATTGGAATTACTTTAGACAGTACCTAGCGATTCAACCAAGTCCATATATAATTTATGCTGAAACAGTTGCAGAACGGGAAGGGAGCAAGAAAGTAGGGCTCGCTTGGTACGAGGGATAAAGAATAACTAATTCCGAAATTAAATTTAAGAAGAGTTTATCTCATGTTTGATTGGAAAAAAATTGTGGCATAATTAATTCCTTGTCCCGGGATTGTAGTGTATCCCCATAGAAAGGTGGAATAAACTAATTCCGAAATAAATAATCCTTGGATAACTTCTTTCCAACCAAACGACTCCTAAGCGTATACCAAACGAGGTATCAATACCCACAATATAACCTTCCTTAACAAAAAAGCGATCTGTTCCGCTGGAATTCTACTAATATTGCACAAACAAACAAAACCTATGGTTGCGAAAGAAAAGAAAAAGAGAAACAATTAAGATCCAACTCGCACTATGTTTATCTTTTCACATATAGCTCAAGAACGGTACTTGTAAAAAACTTTGTCAAGGTCTTGAAAGTAAACATAATTGCTATCTATGAAGAAAAAGGAAAACTAACTCTCTACAATAAATGGGTCTGGTTTGGTCCTTCTGCAGCACGAGTCGAGCGCAATGGTGAAATTTATTCCTGTAACAGCATGACTAAGAAGTAGTCATTATTCTAAACTGATACGTCGCATCTTGCAGACAAGATTAGCAGTAGGAAGATCAAGCTGATCCCCAGAATCTGTTTTTATAAGATCCTTGAGCTGATTTTTAGGTGTTGAAAAACATGTCTGGAATGTGGCAAGAACTGTAGGAATTGGCATTGATAGAGCTGAGAGGACATTGCTTAGATACTCTATATCAACAGAAAGCTGCTGGGCTCCACGATCTGTTATATACTGGATCCCTCGAAGCTGTTCCATGTAAAGTGCAGTGGCACCCTCAGCAACCTTTTCAATAAAGGCAAAGGAAAATTAATCAGCTTATAGTTGTGAAGAGAATACGTTTGGAGACACGGAAATAACTAGTTGGTCAGTGTCTCAACAATGACGATCTCCTAGAAAGAGCAAACAACGCACTCCCCACAAGTAGTTTGTAGTCAAACTCAGCTTCTAGATGTTCCCTAGTGATAATTTTTACTAAAGTTTATGTCAGTTCAGGCTTTGGCATTCTAGAGAATTTTTATTTGAACATTATAGATGGAGTAATGGTGTTGTTGACCCATGTGAAATAAAGCTCTCAGTTGATAGCACAGATACCTGTAGGTATTTGCTCAACAGTTCATCATAAAATATTTAAGTAAAAAATAATACCTTAAACATCCATTCAGTTGCAAAGTACTGGGCCTCATCGGCATTGGGATCACTGTTGGAAATATTCTCTACAAGTGGCTCTAGCTGTTGGGGTAAAGTAAGGAGATATTCACCAACACCAGTCACATAAGACTGGGGGTATGCGCTGAAGGTTGGAAGGGGCCGAGCACTATGTTCTTCAACAGATGACCATATGGGCAGGCGTGACAGACCAATGAACTGCTGCCGTACTTTTGATATGAGAACATCATAAACAAGCTCATTGACTGCGTCTGTGAAAGCTGTAACTCGTTGTGATGCTACTGGAAGTGCATGGAACCTGGGATCTTTAGACTGCAGAAGGCACAAAAGAGAGAAGTTATCAATGTAAAATCAAATTGCATAGCAGAAGATTGGCAAGGATGCATTATAAGGAATAGAAGTATAGAATTGCTAAGCGAATCAGAAGATGAGCTCCCAGATATGTGTAACTATTGTGGGAGCCACTGACCTGCTCCAACAAATTAAGAAGCTTCCGAGCCTTCTCAGGAATATCCAGTAGCTTCACAGCTGCCACATCCAAGGCCGCCCTTCGAGCCACAGATAATTGCCCACTTCCATCATCATTGACTACATCTGGTTGGTTCTTATGAATAGTTGGCCCAAAAACTGAGAGAGCGAGACTTGCATTCAACCTAGCAAGAGTAGCCTTGAGGGAAGCTTCAAAGACTGAAGATCTACTCGTTAAACAATCAGCAACTGTGAGGATCTGCAGTGCACCTTGAACAAATGACCACTCCTCCTCACTTGATGTGAAATCAACTTTACGTGCATTTTGAGCTGCTTCCCTTCTTTCTGCTCCTGTGTCTTTCTTTGTACTAGTAGCATCCATATCCAGTCCACAAACAGCTCTCAATGATTTTAGGTTCTCCTGCAAAGTGGAAATGTATTGTAGCATAACATCATCCAGCGCAAGAATTAGCTCCTCCACCTCAGAACCCCCAGTAAAGTTGATGCATCGTTCAACCGCTGCTTCAAGAAGCAAAATAACGTGTGGAATTGACTCTTCCATCCTTCGTACGGTTTCACTAAGCTCAACTCCCTGGACTCCCACTAGAGTAACAGCAGCTCCTCTGAGATCAAGTCCTGCAATCTCACCAGAGAGAACTGCTCGCTCCATTTGTCCATATCTAGATCACAATTTTAAAAGCATTTAGTGTACGAATACTCGACACTGCAAAAGCAGATGACCTTGCGATTACAATCCAGATCCTCCAATGACACCAGGCAAAGTACTTGAACAAAATGCTCAACAGTTTCAGAGAACCACCAAATTTTGAGATTTCTACATGTAAATACTCAACATGTCTGATAGTACCAGGATGATGACAATACCTAAACAGGAAACCTCATGTTAATTGACCTATGAGTTAATACTTCTTTATAACAACCAGTTCCTGCTATGCATAAAATTAACTAGCAGAAAGGTCTAGGATGTAAGAGAGCAAACAGTGTGATGTAAGATCTCACATATCACAAGAATTTAAGTAATCATTATTCCTAAAAACACCTGCAGAAAAGAAATGAAAGAAGAAGAACCTCATCAAAAGCATTAGATTTTTTCAACTCAATCACCTAGTCAGGAACAAACTTTTCCAACTCAATAATCCAAGACTTGAAAGGACCAATGCTCAATAACTTACATGGCAATGGTACTCAACTCAACCCCACCATATAAATGCATTTCAATCAAATAAAAGACCTTCAAATAAGACTAAGTGCACTGCTCTTAAAAAGGAAGAACCAGGAAGAATAGAGAAAATGTGGTATCTGGATAAGGGATGCCATATGCAGCAAAAAGTATGTGATTTTGTGAAGTCAAATGTGATAAACAAGAATATTTGCTTTTTGTATGCTTACCGCCTTTTGAAAGATTCATAAGGAAGGTAGACTGCCTTCAGAGCATCCGACAGAACTTGTGGATCAGCGTCTGAAAACAGGTGTTGAATGTTCCTAGCAAAGCTCCCTGTTGTATTATGAAGTTCAATTAGGGCCTCCAAATGTTTAGTCTGAATCTTGGCACCTTTTGGCAAATCTCCATTTGAGATATCGATTATACCTGAAATTTAATGCAAAATCTGAGGCATGATGGGTGGAAAATATCCAAGAACTTTGAGTATCCAAAAAGAATAGAGATAGCGGCGTCCAAAAAGAATATAATAGGTAAATTAGAGCTGATTCTTTCCATGCACAAAATGGTAATAGTGACATCCAAATAGCTGATTTTCACTTTGAAACTTCAATTTTCAATCTTCCATATATATAACTACTTTAAGCCACTTATATGCTTGGAAACTAGTTGGATACCGATTCTTCAGAATGCTTGATGAAACAGAGAAGGCAACATCATAACTGAAAGATCAGAAGACACGACAAACACTTTCACTTGGATGAAACTACGTGAAACTATGCAAGAGAGCAAGAAGTCTATGTTTAAATCATGATTCCTAAAAACTCCTAAAGAATAATAAAACCTCACCTTTAGCCAAGGCTTTTGTCTCAGGCACGGCATCCCCAGTGGCAAGGTTAATCTGTGATGCAAAGCTCATACCAATAGCTGACATTGTTTCAATTAGTAGGTTTGGTACAAGATTTCTGAATTCTTCTGGAAAAGCAAGCATACACCTGCAACAAAAAGATCTATTGTTCACTAAGGAACATCAAATAGAGATGTCCTAAGGTTTGGCTCCTCTTTAATCTTCTTTATCTTCTTGAGTTTTTTTGTTTTCTTTTTTNCCCCCAAAAAAAAAAAAACCCTCACCGATTAACCATGTAATGCCGAACCCTTCCCCGGAAAAACCAAGATGCTTTCGTGCTTTAGAAGTGACCGAATAAGAAGTGCAGAAAGAGGTCGCAATGCCATTCAACATTGCATTCGCCAAATCATAATGTTTGAAGAAAGTGATGAGAAGATTCTAATGTTTCTCTTTTTTGAGTAAGGAGAAACTTTTGAATCCTCTCATCACTTACTCCAAACAATATGATTTGGTAAATGTAATTTTGATTCCAATGTTTCTCTATGAATACTATATCTGCAATGCCATTAACAGCTCGGATCGGGTATAAAAGAATTCCAGTCAATTTGATCTCTCCTATGATTCTTCCCTTCGAAAAGGCTTTTCTACAGTAACCAAGTGCTCACTCTTTTCCCTGCTTTGACCCTGTTTTATGTCTTATTTTTCTCTTTCTGCTTATCAGTTCGAAATAGTATCAACTTAAATCTGCAGCCTGCCACCCACAGGTCGCATGTAACCTTTGACCTTAGTTTTCGTTTATTATTACTAGTAGTGAGGAGGGAATGGTATACGAGAGACAAAACAGGGCACCTAAGAAAGAGGATAGAAAAAAAGAAATCCAAAAAAAAAATAAGCAATGCTAATGAAGCAATGAAGGGAATCAGAAAGAACGAGCAATTTTTTCCATTTCATGCTTTTTTTTTTCTACATCACCAACTCATCGAGCAGCCCGCTATAGCCCAGAAATGCAGGTGCCAGATAGCCTATCTACCAATGTTAGAGCAGATGGGGTCACACTGAGTCTTATAGCAGCAGTTCAACCCTGGTATCTCCAAGTTATCACTCTTATGCCTTAACCACTCAACCATTCATTTTAGGGACTTTTTTCCATTTCAGTCTGATAGATCTTTTTCATTCCTTACCTGTACTTACATAAGAATCGACATCTAGATGTCACTCTAACATATAAGCAGTTCAATCAATAATGAAACTTTCTTTCTATTAATAATTATACAACTTCTAGTAAGACAACATTAAAATTTTCTGAAAGCAACTGAGCATATTACTTCCAACTACAGTCCAGCAGAAAAACAAAGTAGATTTTTTTTTCTTTTTGATAACCGAAAATCCCCAGGTAAGTTAGTTGGCCCAACAATAGTTGGCCCACAGTTCAAAACTCAGGACATTATGGCCTCCCCCCTCTACCCTAATGTCATTCAAATTCCGAGCTCCTAGTGAATGACAGGGTTCTAGCTCATCACATGCGCCCATTCTCACATCTCACAGTGCGTCAAGCAAAGCACTAGGGGCAAAACCAAGTAGAATTTTCTGAATATAAGTTGATGAAAAGCAATCCATACCACTTCCACTCCTGTTCAAGATAAAGCAATAATTCATCATAGAAACTAGGCAGCCAACTTGAGAATGATATCGTGGATGAATGAAAACCCTGAGCATTTGATAGCCTTTCTTTTTCACTTTTCTCATTTGCAATTTTATTAGCCTGCTGCCTCAAGTCAAAATCTTCCCAAAGCCGCTTTATTGGTTTGATGTGGAAGTTGGTGTAGTGCATCTCTAAGGACTTGAATCTCCCAATTCTCAGTAGAATAGCACGCATTTCTTGGGCAACATCAACCTATAAAACAACGAGGGTCTTTTACTGTCTCCTATGGTTAAAGGAGAATATGCATTTACTTGAAAACATAAAAAAAAAAAAGTAACTTTTAGAAAGGGTTACAAAGGAGAAAGACAACTAAAGTCACCTTTCGATTGCTTAGAGCATCTGTTAGTCGAGGTTGGACCATTGAGTCTAGTCTATTTTCTAAAACTTCAAGCTGCCTCCTAATATTAGCAAATTCCGCAACCTGAAAATAGCACGGAACTTTAATAAAGCAAGTGTGACACACATTGTTATGTAACTAAAAACAAGCAAGTTAAAACACCACCTCTCCAACGGCAGCCAAGCAGTGCCTCATATTAGCCAGAGTTTCTGCAGCTCGTGGAAGATCACCACTGGCAAATACATCCTCCACTGTTGAGCTTAGTTGAGTTAAACCAGCAGCATCCTTCCAACAAGAAAATACAAGTTTTTTGAATACATGGGAAGTTAGCAGGAAACTGGAACAATTGTTAGTGTAGCCTTAGATACAGGGGATGTTTTTATCTAGAGTTGAAATTTAAGTTAAACATCACTTTAAGAAAATTATTACCTGCAAAGTCTCATATGCAGCTTCCATTCTGCGCTTGACAGCATCAACTTTTGCAAGTGTAGCTACAGATTCAGCAGATGATCCCTCAGCCTGAGAAAGAATTCAAAGTTGTGAGAAAGGGGAATTACTCATTGCTATAAGAACCCACAATTCTTGAAATATATTCTCATAATACCAAGCCTATAACTGAAGACAACAACAACAAAAAAAAAAAAAAACAGTGTAATCCCACATGTGCGGTAGAGAGGTTGTTTTCTATAGACTGTCGGCTCAAGGAACAGTGATAACAATTGCAACAAACAATTGCAACAAAAATCAAATAGGGTAACGGAATCGAATGGCACAGCATGTAATAATAAAGAACACAAAAAAATACAAGAATAGTACTAGTACTACTGGTAAGCCGATAATTGAAGACTCGTAAGTAAATTCTCAGAATTACAAATTCTATACACCCAAAGAATAAAAAGGAACCCTAAATTTTTACATTTTAACTATAGCAACAATGAAATGCGGAACTGACCTTTTTAAGCTTGAAGAGGATGGCGGAGAGAGCGGAGCGAAGGGTGAGAGCATCGTCACCGAGGCGGCTGACATCGCGAGTGGTACGGGGAACACGGAGGAGTGCGGCGGCGCTGTGCTCCTCAAGGGAAGCGGCGATCTCTTCGGAAATCATCTGAAGCTTCATTTCCAGATCCATTAGGTGTTTGACCACTGGATCCTGTGGGTGGCGTGACTGACACGCGCCGTTTATCCATTTTTTTGGGTCGAATTTCTCGTCGGAGAAGGAACTCAGATCCCCGAACATCCTTTCCAATGTGTATCTTCTCCACTTCTCTGTTTGTTAAAACAGAGAGAGATCATGCAATTGTAGAACTAGTACCAGTATTTTGCTTTTTTACCCCTTTATTTTCATAAAACAAACAAAATTACCCTTTGTTTTATAATTGGTTTTAATTAAAAGACCTTCAAGTCTTAATTATTGGCTATGTGACCTTCTCTATAAATACTAGAGTAGGTAGTCTAGAGTATTCATAACAGTAGTATCGGCACGCAGTCTTGATTTCTGTAGGTAGTAGGTTTTTATGACTAACTGTTGTTTATTTCATTGTTGATCACATATTATTTTTATTCTATTTTTATGACTTTTTGGTATTGTCCCTCCTTGTCTATATTTTCATTAATGTGGTGCTTGTGCTTTCCTAAGCCGGGGGTCTATTGAAAACAACCTCTCTATCCTAGCAAGGTAGGGTTAAGGTCTGCGCACACACTACCCTCCTCAGACTCCACAGTGTAGGATAATACTGGGTATGATGTTGTTATCGTTGTTGACCTTCTCTGTTAAGTGGCCATTTGGACATAATAATTGTAAAATTCGAAAACAAAGTGAAATTTGTTTTCAAGTTGAAAATGATTTTTATAAATTAGAGTCGTGTTTGGACATGAAATACAATTTGTAGTTGTTTCTGAATTCTGTTGATTGTGTTGAAGTAAAAATTTTGAGAAATAACTTTTTGAAATTTTTTAAATTCCGAAAAATTTCCAAAATTTAACTTCAATTGAAATTTGAAATTTTCATAGTCAAACACTAATTCCGGAAAAAAGTGAAAAAAATTTCAAACGAGTCCTAATTAACTTTAGTAAGTGATTGGGGTTACTGACAAAGTAAAGTAAAATTTTAGATATTACACATTGGTCATAGTATATAAATGTAATTATTTTCATAAATAGAAAAATATTTCCCAAAATCCAATTCCCGCCCCTCTATAGGTCAAAATCTGACCACGTGAGAATCACCTCAAAATGGGAATAGCAAGAGGGTGATTAAGTCGTGATTGTGCACAAAAGACATCGTAACGACGAGCATCACGACCACGGTCGAGGTCGAGCCATCGGAAGGCCTTTATGGCGTAGAACATGTCATGGCGCTTAGGGAAGTCGGCCTGAAGCGCCAACAACAAATTACAGTACACCGGTCAAAGACCGTTGAGTAAGGGATAACACCTAGTATATATATATATAAGGGAAGAGAATGATGGGGGGGGGGGCTTTTTCCAATTCTCTCTTCTGCTCTTAGAACCATCTCTAAGTGAAATCCACGAGGGAGTCAAGGGAAAGTCCACTACCTTGCTACACATCTTTGTAACCTTCATCATGAAAATAATAAGAACGCAATCAGTAGCTGTTAATGGGATACTTTCTCGCTCTCCTTTATCATATATTATAGAGTGATTATGTTGAGAATAAACATCCATTATTTTACATTTGACGTCTTTTATAATCTTAATAGCTTCGGAAACTTCACTATTTTCGATTTGTCTTACCCAAATATTCCTCGATCTAGAGTTAATTATCTTTGATTAGGATTTACTCTCTACTTTACTTATTAATTCGTTTTAATAAAAGGTTGACACTTTTTTGGTAAAACAATTTGGTGTCGTCTATCGGATTTCCTAGCCAAAGCCTTAGTTCCCTCTAGATCCACCAAACCAACCAAGAATAAAATCCCTACACGAAACCGGAGCTATGCCTGGCTTATACGCAACGCCTACATAGCGCCACGGCGGCAACTCTAGCGCATCACAAGCGTGAGCCGTCGTAGTAGAGGTGTGACTATTACACATCAAGCGCACCCGTAATCTGGCTTCCAGGTTAGCACCCCGCACATAGTAATCTTACTGTATGGGACGATGCTTGTTGTATAACTCTCTGTTAAAATGCTCTTCATCTATGTGTTTGTGGTATAACTTATGTTACTGTTACCTTGGCACGTTCGGGACTGAAAAAAACTGGGACTCGAACTCGAGGGTCTAACGGTGGGGTAAACCATCCACCCACGGAATGCTCAAGCTCAAATAATGACGAGGTGGGATGTGAAGCTGACATCAGGTCTAAAGAGTGCAACTGGCGAGGGAAATGTGACCAATATCCCTCATTCATCAGCTAACCAGTCAACCAAGGTAACAAATGGTTCCTTATACCTTTAACTCGATATTCCTTTTATTAAAAAGGTGTGAAACGAAGAGCAGGAACGCCCACCCCGAGAACACGAGTAGAAAACTAGCCGACAACGGCTCTAAATTTCTCCCTACAGCAGCAGGCAAACCACGAAGGACTCCCCACACCATACCGTAGTGCAAATAATAGACAAACGGCTCAGAACGAACCAGCCTCATTAAGGAACAATCTCCATAAGCAAAGGACTGTACGACAAACTCGAAGACGTCCTAACGCAGGCAGACGTGGGTACCAAAAGCTCGCCCATGTGTTCTCCACAGCTATGCAACACCTACTCACCCGGTCGTATACATCAAGTCACATATGAACCTCTAAGCAACGAATTCATTGCCCACCCCGTCGGTAGCCTCTCCAGGCCGAGCGATGAAGGGACTATATAGACCGAGACTCACCCCGATGTATGCATAATCCAACACATGAAACTCTCCAATAAAAAGCAAGGTAGCGCGCGATATTCTTACACCACTCCAGGAGTCGCCAAAGTAAAACTTGACCCGCTCGAGTCGCCAAAGTAAAAGCTGACCTCGCTCGAGTCGCTAAAGTAAAACTCGACCTCGCTCGAGTCGCTAAAGTAAAACTCGACCTCGCTCGAGTCGCCAAAGTAAAATTCAACCTCGCTCGAATTGCTTTACATTCGACCTCGCTCGAATTGCTTTATGTTCGACCTCGCTCGAATTGCTTTACATTCGACCTTGCTCGAATTGATTTACATTTGGCCTCGCTCGAATTGATTTACATTCGACCTCGCTCGAACCAAGTAAGATTCGACTTTGCTCGAAAGAAGTATAGGTCGATCCCACCGGATTCCCAAGCGAGACAGGGACTCAGCACGAAAAAATCTGAAGTTCTTTCTTAGATACAGAACATACATACAAAAGCAGGAACACACAGCCACAAGCAAGACTTTATTCAAAATTTACAACGTCTTACAAGAGGCCAAAACAAACCCCCAAGAAAAATACCAAAGAAAAGAACAAAAAAATAAAAAATCAATCAAAGCACCACAAAACTTCACTTCACCGCATCTCCACCATCATTCCCGTCGGCAGTAACATCATCAGAAGAAAGCTCGTCTCCAACCTCAGCACCCACATCGGCCTCCGATGTCGTAGGAATATAGCCGCAGGCGACTCGCGCGCCTCCATGCAAGCGTCTTTAAAGGCAGCCTCAGTGACATTTCTTGCCGCCCACAAGTCCTTATACACATCTCTCTTGGCCTCAGCATGGACCCACACCTCATATAAGTGGCCGGGAACAATAACAGAGGCGGAGTCTGAGGGGGCCTAAGCCAACAACTGCGCCTTCTCAGCTTCAAGAGCCGCAACTTTATCGCCCAGATTCGAGGCATCCGGCTCAAGCTCGTCGATCCGCTCTTCGAGCCTTTCCTCCTTCATCGTGGTCGCCTCCCTCTCAGCCTCTCGTTCGGATCTAAGGACGCGCACGGTATCTTCTAGCGCCGCAACCCGGGCCCCTTCAGCCCTCTCCAACTCCACCACCTTACTTTCCAAGCCGGCCACCTTTTGTCACGACCCATTTCCGGAGTCGCGATGGCGCATGTCGTGGAACCAAGCAAGCCACCCATTTAACCTAACTAAATACAATTTCCAATATAATGCCCTTTTTAACAAGTCTGAAATCAATAATAATAATAAATCCAATATTTTTGGGAAAACTAGTTTATGAGATTCAAAAGACTAAATCCTACAAATCCCGGATCCAGTGTCACACAGTCATGAGCTCCTAATACTTAATACAACCAAAAGAAATGACTAACATAGTCTGAAAATAAATACGACAGGTAGAAAGGAAAGAGAAGACGAGATCACGGTCGCCAGCTGCTACCTCGTCAACTCTGATAAAACTGCTGCTACTCACTGACCAGAGCTAAATCCCGTTGTACCTGGATCTTCACACAAAGTGCAAGGGGGTAACGTGAGTACACCAACTCAGTAGTAACGAAACCAAACTACGGGCTGAGAGGTAGTGACGGACTAAACCTCCGATAATTCAAACAACATATATAAATTGGACATGACAGTAATATATCAGGAATTAAACACGAAGAATCAATATATGTCTGTAACTTTGCATACCAGCATGAATTCATATAGAATCAAGAATGGTCTCATAGGGTGGTCCACTCAGTACTAGAATACGGCCTTCAGGCCCAGGGAAGTCCATCCCGAATATTACATAAACACAAGTGACACAGTCACCAAGTACTGAGGACAAAGGCAGATCCAGCCCCCACAAAGAAATCCATCTCCGGGACATGATAACCACGGAGAAATCCATCTCCGGAACATAATAACCACGGAGAAATCCATCTCCGGAACATAATAACCACAAAGAAATCCATCTCCGGAATATTTGTGTGCTCACTGGGGGTGTATAGACTCCAGAGGGGCTCCTTTCAGCCCAAGCGCTATATCAAAACAACGAAGGCATGATTTCAGGATCGCTGCGGTGTGCAGTCCGACCTCATAACTATCTCAAAAGCAGGCTCCAAGCCTAACTCAGTCAGTACCTTCCAGTCTCACTCACAATGCTCTAACATATGAAAATCAGCTCAAACCAATGATAATATAGAATAAACTAGCAACTTACGAGACTGAGGCATGAAACATATACTATAACAGGACTGAGTACATGAAAGCAATAATCACAGATAGAGACAGCAATAATCGATCATTCCGATCTAAACACATCGGCGTGAAGCCTTAACATTTATACTTAGCATGATTTCTATTTCGTTCAAGGTAATTACCACCTTCACAGTACAATATCAATCTGAGATAACGAGTAGACGGTGACATGGGATGAGCTAGGCTACAAATATTCGGTAAACGCCCGCATGCCCGTCACTTGGTAGGTGCTTTACACCTTAATTAACAGAAATTATCAAATAGTTTGGGGTTTCGAACCCTCAGTTCCAAGTTTGGAAGCGTTACTTACCTCAAAACCGGCTAATATACTACTCTGCAGTGCCCTTGCCTCTAAATTCGGCCTCCGGGTGGCCCAAATCTACCAACAATCAGATGTGCATCATTATAATATGCTAAGGAACTAATCCCAATCGGAATGTATCAAAAATACTCAAAAATCCCGAAATTGGTCAAACCCGACCCCCGGTCCCACGTCTCGAAATTCAAATTTTTTTTATACCAAACTGTTATTTGTCATCTCACGAGTCCGTACATATAAAGAACACCAAAATCGGAGTTCATTTGACCCCTCAAATCGACCCTTAAAGGTCTCAAAATCTCTAGCCTAAAAATCCAATTTTTCTACTGATTTTCCATGAATTTACACTGGTTTTATGTTCTATAATCATCCATGATCGAGTTTTAATAATCAAAACACTTAACTCTATTAAGAACAAGGATTTCCCTCTTCAAAATTCGTCCCTAAAGCTCTTTTCCGTATAATAATGGTATAAAATAAGGTTTAAGTCGCGGAAGGGTTTATTTAAATATGCCCACTGATTTTTTCACCGCGATCGCGCACTCCCTGTCGCGATCGCGTAGCACCACTCTTCAACCCCACGCGATCCCAGCTCCCCTCACTCGATCGCGAAGACCGATCGACCTCGCCCCACGCGCCTGCCTTATCCCTACGCGATCGCAACACACCCCACGCGATTGCACTGCTCAACCTCTGCGATCGCGAACTCACCTATGCGATCGCAGAGAGTAAAATTCTGCCCCTCACAATTTTGAACTACACGATCGCGACTCCCCCTACGTGATCGCAGTGAAGGAAAACCTGCTGCACAAAAACCATAAAACCAGCAATTTACCTAAGTCCAAAAATGCCCGTTAACCAACCGAAATCAGTCCCGAGCCCCTTGGGACCCCAAACCAAAGTTACCAACACATCCCATAACATCATTCAAACTTATTTGCACTCTCAAAACACCAAAACTAACATCAAAACACCAAATTTACATCAGATTCAAGCCTAAGAACTTTGGAATTTCTAAAATCCTCCAACGATGCCGAAACTGTCCAAAACAACTCCGATTGGCCTGAAATTTTGCAAACATATCCAAAATGACATTATGAACCTGTTCCAACTTCCAGAATTTCATTCCCACCCCGATAGCCCATTTTCCACTGCCAACCGGAAATCACCAAAAATTAACTTTCGCCAATTCAAGCCTAATTCTACACCGGACATCACAAAAATATTCTGAACACACTCCTAAGTCCCAAATCACCTAAAGAATCTATACGAGCCATAAAATCCGCATTCCGAGGTTGTTTCCCAATAAGTCAACTCTCAGTTGACTTTTCTCATAATAAGGCTATCTTTAAAGACTAAGTTACTGAATTCTCATTTAACCATTCAGATTTCAAGCCTATCGACTCTAACACATCAATAATAGAATAACCAATCCATGACAAGTCAATGACAGCAATAAAAAAATGCAAGTTCTATGTAACGACAAACCGGGTCGTTACACCTTTTCGGTCCATTCCTCGCTCAAACTAGCAACTCTGGCGGCATTCTTCTCGAACTCGGCTCGCAAAAATGAAATCGTCGCTTGAAGGTCCTCGCACTCGGCCGCGACACCCTTGTCCACCTCAAAGCTCCTTATCTTTAACTCTAATAAATCCCTCGAGGTCACTACATCTGCGGATAGACCGCATCATGTCCTCGTCCTTTTTCTCCAGTTCCTCCCTGAGAGATCGAGTATCACCACACGCTCTAAGACGCATGTGCATCTCTCAACACTTGTTGCAATACCGACAGTATTTCACGATCATCTTCAGAAAGATTTCGGCCCGCGTCTCGGCCCAACGAGCGGCTTCAATCTCCAATATTTAAGTCCAAAGCAACAAAAAGAAAGTTAGCGAAAATGAAGGACACAAAGCAAAGGAAGTAAAATTCAAGGAACTCACCCTTAACGTCATTCCAGCCACGTCGTGTGACAAGCCAGAGTCGTTAATCTCCCGAAGAGACCTGCTTTCGGGTGCGGAACTTAAGAGGTCAAATTTCTCCACCAAATCCACCGTATTCTCCAAAATTTTAAAATCCGACGGGATTTCGAGCACACGGGAAGGACTGCCTGCTCTCACATCGACCCTGGTAAAGCCTTCTTCGAACAACCTCATATCCTCAGGATCAATGTTCGAGTCGGATTCGTAGTTGTCCACCACCACGCCCTTCAACCTTTTCGACGGCTGGATCGGAGGTGCGAGCCTGCTGAGACGTGAAGGGTCCACTCTGAATAATTGCGGCAGCCACCGAACTCTGTTGTGACGTCACTACGACCTCTTTCGTGCTCGACCCGGGCAACACCTCCGCTCCTTGGGCGACCTCTCTCCCGGTTTCAGACACCGTTCCTATAGGATCATCCCTCAAAAGGCGCATCATCGAAGGCTTCTCTTCTAACGTTATCCTCCGCCTCTTCGACAGGGCCTCTTCGCCTACGTCATGAGAGGATTCGCCTGTCGAGCGAACCATGGGGGCCGGAGAGTCTGAGCGATGGATAATCTCAGTACGACCAGATCCGAACGCAGACTCGACCTGCGCAATAGCACGATTCCAAGTACCCTCATCAGCAGCTGCCCGAAGTACGGACCTGGTAGATGAAGTTGGTTGACGAAAAACAAGAGCAGGGGCCCTCACCCCTCTCCGACCTGTCGATATGACATACGACCCAATGTAAACACAAGGCAAAGAAAAACACAGGGCGAAAGGTAAAACGACTAAGGCCAAGACAAGGTGATTTACCGGCAGAAGGTTTATGCCCAAACCTCTCATGGAAACATACCCATTCACGAATTCCCACCGTGTGAGGCAGAACCGAGCTCACCCACCCACGAATATCGCTAACTTGTGGAGGGGGTAGCCTCTCGGATACAACAAAATAAAAATAAAATGAACAAACAACAAATAACGACAACAGTCAATCGACGAGATCACGATATGTAAACAATCGATCAGCATTGTAAAGAAGGACTTACGGGCGAAATTCCACGTCTCGGGGAACCCAGCGGGGTTAGACACCACGTGCTCTATGCGGACATAGAAGAAACTTTCCTACAAGAGGCGATTGGTCTTATCGTACATTCCGATCACCAGGCTCTTAGTACCACGGTGAAGAAGGTGCAACATAGTGCCCCTATAAAAGCTGGGGACAAAGAGATGCATCATGTGCTTAAGGGAAACCCCGCGATTGGCCAACTCCGCATACTTGTTGAGCATCAAGAAAAGTTTGTATATGTACGGGGTGAGCTGGGCCGGGCACACCTCGTAGAAGCGGCAGAAGCACACCACTAGTGAGGGAAGAGGAAGCTTGTACCCAATAATAAAAGGGTACGCGTAGAACGCGCAGTGCCCTGGGCGGTGTATGTGAACTATATTGCCTCCCATCGGAACGAGTTTGATATGTTAAGGTATTATCCATTTGACTTTGAATGCCGCGAGCGCCGCAATATCCATCGTAGAAAGCACCGGTTCGGGCTCATCTTCAGCGGCGTTGTTAAAGTCTGTCTGTAGCTTCCCTGGGCGGGGCACCACCTCATCTACCGTCGAAAAACTCTAGTTTTCCACCGAACTTGCTCCCTCATCGAGAGAAGGCACGACATTTTTCGGCACCGGAGCACCGATGATTAGAAGATGTACTGGCCATCGCTTCAAATGATTGCACAGATCGTGGATATAAAGAAAGAAGAGTAACAGTCATAGAGATTGACGGCGTTTTAAGAAATATGAACTAGGAGGGAAGAGCAAATACTTTTAAGGTCTTATTGAGAACGATTTGAGAAATGCTAAACTCGAATGGTAAATTCTCCTATTTATAGATACATAAATACGCCTGTTTGAGAGACAAAGCGCCGCCTTTTTCAAAAAGTAACGGGAGGGGCACGGGAAATGATGCGACACTCAACAAACGTGTGCCATAATGACACCTGACGAAATTAACGTCAGTTCAACTGACACACTGGTCTAACGACTCTCTCGAAACGTCACATCGTCGCCCCACTGAGAGGTGCTTGTCCATCACCCAAAATGCTCAGATTTCTGTGTTAGAATTGAACAGGTCCGCTCACCGTGCTCACCTAAAGGCGACCCCAATAGGCGGAAGGAGTAACTGTTTAGGTCGAAATCTGACCACGTGAGAATGACCTCAAAAAGGGAATGGCAAGAAGGTGATTAAGTCGTGATTGTGCACACGAGACGTCGTAACGACGAGCATCACGGCCACGACCACGGCCGAGGTCGAGCCATCGAAAGGCCTTTATGACGTAGCACATGCCATGGCGCTTAGGGAGGTCGGCCTGAAGCGCCAACATCAGATTACAGTACATCGGTCAAGGACCGTTAGGTAAAGGATAACACCTAATATATATATCGGGGAAGAGAATGATGAGAAGGGGCTTTTTCCAGTTCTCTCTTCTTCTCTTAGAACCGTCTCTAAGTGAAATCCATGAGGGAGTCGAGGGAAAATCCACTACCTTGCTACACATCTTTGTAACCTTCATCATGAAAATAATAAGAATGCAATCAATAGTTGTTAATGGGATTCTTTCTCACTTTCCTTTATCATATATTATAGAGTGATTATGTTGAGAATGTAAATCCATTATTATTCGACGTCTTTATAATCTTGACAGCTTCGCAAACTTCAGTATTTCTGATTTGTCTTACTCAAATATTCCTCGATCTAGAGTTAATTATCTTTGATTAGGATTTACCCTCTACTTTACTTATTAATTCGTTTTAAGAAAAGGTTGACACTTTTTCGGTAAAACAACCCCATTCTTATTCTTGTTCCGCTGCCAAAATCCGTTATTTTCCCCATTTTGGATTATATTTTCCTCAATTCCTCTCGCATGGAGTTCATGGTTCGTTTTGGATCGATTTTCCCTAAAAAGAAATCAAATTTAGTAAATCGGTTCTTCAAATATTGGAACCAAACCAAACCAATTAAATCGACTTTTTATCGATTCGGTTTTTGTCGAGTTTTTCGGTTGTTTATCGAGTTTTTCTTATACAGTACTAAACACATATTCCACCTACTATATTTGCAACGTAACATTACCAACCCAATTGCTCTTTGAGAAGTCTATCATTTACAAAGATGTATTGATGATAATTGAATCAAATAGTGATGAATAATTTAATTATTCAATTAAAAATTAATTATTTTTAACAAAAAATAAAATCTTGTACTTAGCAAAAGAAAATTATCATTCAAACTAGAATGTAAAAATAAAGAATTAGATTATTATAATAGCAAAAAACTAGACTAAAAATTCAAATGACTAATTGTACCATAAAATTTTAGAAATTTTATATAAAAATATACATATATAGGTGTAAATAATATTTAAATAGCTACTTCTATAGCCGGTTAAAACCCCTAGCCCATTTTTGTAGCTAAATAGTGGTGAATTGAATTTGGAGAGGAAGCTCAGATTTGTTGATGTGGAGCTTGATTTCGCGGTGTTGTTTTTTTATTTAAGTTATGATGAAGATATCTTCAGCTTACCCAAAACAAGAAATGGAAAAGAAATTAAGAACATTGAAGGAAAATAACTGAAAATTGGTAACTGATTTGAAAATTTCTTCCAGTACTTATGACATCCCAATCCCTATGCTCCATAAAGTTTCTTTCAACACTTGAACTCGATCAAAACTAATATTTTAAATACCTATCATGTATATTGTTCACTCTCCCTGATATGGAAGACACATCAAATCTACTTAGATATATCATAATTTACGTTTCCAGCTCTCTGTGCTCCACGTTCCCATTTGGATTGAATTGATGGAGAAATAGGGAAGAAGAGGAGGCAGCTCTTTATCATAACAGAGGTGCTAGTGGTGAAGGCAAAAGAAATGGCTAAAACATGTCTATAATTTAGGGAGGTGGAGGTGATGATAAAAGAATAGTAGCGGTGGAGATGGTGGTGGTGGAACGGGAGGATGGCGGCAGTGCCAACTCCGAAATCGAAGAGGCTGGTAGGTTGAAGATGATGTGAGTTGTTATAATACTTTTTTTCAAAGTTTTATTCTTTTTGCTATATATATGTCATCGGTATCTATCTAAATTAATGACTTGGTATTCGGTATTATCTTGTTGCAAGTTTAGCAAGCAAAATAACAAAAGGAAATCATTTTTTGTCAGATTCACCCAAATTGAGTCATTAAGTTAATTTTATGTCCCATCTAGGGTTTTAGGCGCTCGAGAATGCCCTTTCAATTAATTTTTAATGTTTCTCTCCCACCATTTAATATTTATCTTTCCAATGCATGAAAAATCTCAAAGGTTCAAACCCTATTTTCCATAAAGCTTTTCTTTTTTTTTTCCTTTTCTTTTGTAGTATAAACCCATATAATTCGAAATAATTCATCTATATACATGTATTTGATTTTGCATTTCGTATATTTTTAGTATTTTATCGTGTATTTCGTATATTTTTTTAGTATAATAAGGTCTTCGAAGCCCTGCTATTTAAACAAACCTAGATGGCCGAAACTCTATTTAAACAATTCATATTTGGCCGAAAACATACTTAAACAAACCTTCATTTAAACTCATATTCTCTTCTAAGTGTGAGTTAATAGATTCAGGATACATTCGAAGAAGAATAAAGCTTCAAAAGTATATGTTGTATTTTCTGGTAAAAGGCCAGGAATATACTACTCATGGAGTGAATGTTCTGCTATAGTTATCGGGGTTAAGCGTAGCATCTTCCAGTCTTTCTAGTCTCACGATGCGACCATATCGGTGTTCGATGAATTTGAAAAATCTGCTGAAGATAAACAAACACTCAAATCTATGGTGTTTGTTATTTTTTGTGGTAAGAAGCCGAAAATATACAAATGTTGGTCTGAGTGTGTTAAAATGCCTGTTGGAGTCGAGGGTAGCTACTTTCATGCTTTCCAATATTATGATGAAGCCTTAGAAGCCTTCAACAAATTTTAGAAAATAAGTTTTTCACAGGAAGAATCATCTTCAAGCTCGGGCGTTGAAGAAAATGAAGATGTGGTAACAAATGAAAGTGCAACAAGTGCTATTTCATCTGCTATATTAGCGGGCATATTTATTGGGTTGAAGCTGTCTGAAAATATTGGAAAGTAATTATGTCAATTTTAGTTCTTATGTTATCTTGTATTAGAAAAGTGTTTGTTATTTTTCTTTGGTGTGGACGAATTTTTTCCTTTGTTTTTACTTTTGAATATCAAGTATTGTAATGAAGTTGGGCATGATTATTTTATGTTTACTTTCTTCATTATCTATGAAGTTCTAATTTTGTGACTTCTTTAGCATTTCGATCATGTTTAACATTTGGTGTGATCTTTGTTTGATAATTAACTTTTGAATTATAGTTTTTTTTGTACATAAATCAAATTGATATCATTGCATGACATTCATATGCTATCATATAAAATGGGAGTTAATTTTCCCTTTAGACAAACATATTAAATGTGGGCTAAGATTTTGCAAAGTACTCTTTAATTACATGCATATAGTTCCAATTGTGACTTGTAGAATTTTTGTGCTGGTTCTAATTTTCTGAATGAAAGCTTCTGAAGCTGAATTATGCACATTGAGTTTCATAGTTAAAACTAGTTAAATTCTTTAAGATCTACTATGTTGAGATCTACATAATTTACAGTGAAGCTGAATTATGATTATGCATCTTCTTTCGTTTTGATTTTCTGAGATATCCTTTAATTTTTTTTATTAATTTAATGAAATAGACATATTACATGTACTATGTCAGTATTTATTTTCTAGCTATTTCTTTAGGGTTTGAGTATGTAACCATATATATAGGGGTCATGCCAGTCCAAAAAAATATTTCAAACACCCTCATGTCAATGAAAAAATAACCTATTTTTGGCCACAATATATGATTTTGTTTGAATTGTCGGAATTAATGGTGTTAGTTGAATTGTATTTATTATTTTGGTTACCAAAATTGTATTGATAACTACAATTTTTGAATTCCCACGTAGATATTAAATCCTATTTATTAACAAAACTATTCACATACCAACCCTTTTTTGAATTGAAGACTATTCACATTCCAACCATATAGTTAAGATTTGTAGTTAGGGTAGTAGAATAATATATTGAATGAAGACTATATTCCAACCATATACTGAAATGATACAAAAAGAAAATTAAAATTTACAATTATAACAAAATAGAAATTTGATATCATTAATAGTTATATAAAATAAACGTACACATTACATAACTAGATGAAATTAAATAAAATCTAACAAAAGTGAAAAAACAACGCAAATATGGGTTTTCCACAAACATAACCTAAAAACTAACTAATTTCAACCGGATCTTTGGGAGTTCCTTGTCGTTTCACTTGCACTTTGAAGACAACAAATAATTGTGCAATTTCAACCAACTCAAATTAATTAAACAACCCCGCTTGATATCATTATTCATCACAAAATATTTCCAGCCGTCTTTGAGTTATCTTCGTTCACCGATGTTAATTTCCATAAACCACAATCGTGGTGCTATGTGATTCAACAATGTGCTCGTATAGTCATTTTGGAATATGCTGCAAACAAAAAGAAAAAAAATTGTTTTGAGATTTTAATACAATCAAAACTGTTTGTTTGAAATTTTAACACAAACAGATTTGGTTGTTTGAAATTTAATATTTTCCAAAACCAAATTGAAACACAAACAGATTTCGTTTTTGTCTCTCTTCCAAAACCAAATTGAAACACAAACAGATTTCGTTTCTGCCTCTCTTCCAAAACCAAATCGAAACATCACCTATTTCGTTTCTTTCTTTTTTTTGGTGAAGAGAAAAATATTATTAATTATCCCAACAAAACCTGATTACGTTTGGAAGTTTTTTGGTTTGTTTCTGCTTCTTTTTCAAAACTATTTTCGAAAAAACACAAACAACTTTTGAAGTTAATAGCAAAGAAGATTGTATTTGAAAACAAAATTTAAAAAAAAAATCATTTACCATATAATATTGCTTGATGTATGAATCTTTCAGAAGCACTTCAAATGTTAGATTTTTATCTTCGTCGTTATCATCAGAAGAGTAGTCGGATGGGGATCGTTTGGTAGTGCTGGAAGAGGGGTCCATGGTTGGTTTCTAGAGTTTGTGTAAGAGTGAGGGTATTAAAACGTTTTGTATGTGTGTGAATGTGTATAACCCTATATATATACACACACACGGCCAATATAAAAGTTTTTTGTGTGTGTGAGGGTATTAGACCTTTTTTTTGTGTGTGAATGTGACCATAAAGTTTAATAAAATGAGGATTTGGAACCTAATTAATATCTATATTTTGCATATGTAGTCCACATTTGATCATACGTATATTAATGAAATATAAATAATAAGTAGATATTGATACTAGTTAATTACATTGTTGCGCTTTGTATATAGTTACATTGAACGTCTATATATGTATATAGTATCCAACATATAATTTCATTCATTAAGGTCATACGTATATTGATAGCGACTATATAATTACGTTTAATATGGTTCCACTAGCTAATTGACACCAATAGTTATATTTGGGATATAATTAAAAATTTAATTATAAAATATAAATAATAAGTAGATATTGATACTAGTTAATTACATTTTTGCGTTTTATATATAGTTACATTGAACGTCTATATATTTATGTAGAATCCAATATATAATTTCATTCATTAAGGTCATACGTATATTGATAGCGACCATATAATTACATTTACTATGGTTCCATTAGTTTATTGACACCAATAGTAATTAGAAATTTAATTATGAAATATAAATAATAAGTAGATATTGATACTAGTTAATTATATGTTTGCGCTTTATATATAGTTACATTGAACGTCTATATATTTATATAGTATCCAACATATAATTTAATTCATTAAGGTCATACGTATATTGATAGCGACCGTATAATTATGTTTACTATGGTTCCACTAGTTTATTGACACCAATAGTTATATTTGGGATATAATTAGCAATTTAATTATGAAATATAAATAATAAGTAGATATTGATACTAGTTAATTAAATTGTGTGCTTTATATATAGTTACATTAAACGTCTATATGTGTATATAGTATCCAACATGTAATTTCATTCATTAAGGTCATACGTATATTGATAGCGACCATATAATTATGTTTACTATGGTTTCACTAGTTAATTGACACCAATAGTTATATTTGGGATATAATTAGAAATTTAGTTATAAAATATAAATAATAAGTAGATATTGATACTAGTTAATTACATTTTTGTGCTTTATATATAGTTACATTGAACGTCTATATATTTATGTAGTATCCAAAATATAATTTCATTCATTAAGGCCATACGTATATTGATACCGACCATATAATTACATTTACTATGGTTCCACTAATTTATTGACACCAATAGTTATATTTGGGATATAATTAGAAATTTAATTATGAAATATAAATAATAAGTAGATATTGATACTAGTTAATTACATTTTTGCGCTTTATATATAGTTACATTGAACGTCTATATATTTATATAGTATCCAACATATGATTTCATTCATTAAGGTCATACATATATTGATAGCGACCGTATAATTACGTATACTATGGTTCCACTAGTTTATTGACACCAATAGTTATATTTGGGATATAATTAGAAATTTAATTATAAAATATAAATAATAAGTAGATATTGATACTAGTTAATTACATTTTTGTGCTTTATATATAGTTACATTGAACATCTATATATGTATATAATATCCGACATATAATTTCATTCATTAAGGTCAATGTATATTGATAGCGACCTTATAATTACGTTTACCATGGTTCCACTAGTTAATTGACACCAATAGTTATATTTGGGATGTAATTAGTAATTTAATTATAAAATATAAATAATAAGTAGATATTGATACTAGTTAATTATATTGTTGCGCTTTATATATAGTTACATTGAACGTCTCTCTCTATATATGTATATATGTATGTATATATGTACATATATTAATTATAATCATCATATTATACTAAAATCATATTATTGACATTTTTTACTCTCATGTAAACACTTTTCCTATTATGTTTTTGAACCAAATAGTAATTAACCTTCCAAGTAAATGAATCAATTTAATGGGAAGTCAAACTGAATTATTGCAATAAGTAAGAAGAATTTAAGCAATCATTCATATTTTCTTGCACCACCGGATTTTCTTGGTTTGAATTCATTTTTAGAAAAGAAGAAAGTGTACACTTCACTTGGTTTGATATGAAGGAAGTATAATAAACCGTGTACCGGATTGGTTTTTAAGAAAGGAAGAAAATCAATAATATGTATATACACTAAATCGTATAATTTGTATAAAAATAAAATACACATAAATATAATGAAAATACAAATATAATAACAAGACTCTTCAGCATCTAACATTTAATTTTCACATACTTCAAGGCTTGAAATTTAATTTTGTGTTTTGGAGAGAAAAATGTAAGCTAATTAGTTATGGGGTCTTGGATGTTTTTTCACTGGTGTGACCCAACTTGGGCCGTTTAGCATCACCCACAACAAAAATAGAAATTTTAGTCATACCCAATACCCATAACCCAGTCACTTTCCTTCTTTGTTTCATCTCAATGCCAAATCATTAACTGGTTTTTCATCACAGTCATCGCAGATAATGATTGCAGATAGGAATTCAATTTTCAGCAAACATAAGAAATCGCTATGTGATCTCTTCCTATTTGTTTAACATCAGTGAACAGAGTTATCCGATATTGATACTAACTGAAAATTACAAGTATCCAATAAAATAGTCAAGGTATGCATAAACTGACTAGATACATCCATAGAGTTTGAACTCGTCTTCATAAAAGAATAGTGAATATATCGATATTTTAAACTCACTGACTTTAAATCCTAAATCCGTCTATCCCAACCCCATGGCTCAGCACTTGGCACCTATTAAGGGAATAGCCAGAGGGTCCTTTGTATCTGTAGTTTCAAGTAACCAAAGGAGAAAATTGCAAATCAAATTTTGCATTATCTGCACATAGTCATCACTGCCAATTTAAACTCTGACCATTCTTCAGAACTGTACCTAGACAGACAAATTAGCACACAGAATGAACAAGTTGACAACTTTGGATATTTCTTGTGAATAGCAGTTTCAATTCCAACACCTTCATGTCACCAATGGGGAAAAGACACCGAAAAGTGGGGGGGCGGGGGGGGGGGCACCATTGGCACCCGAAGAAGGATTTACCACTTCAAAGATAAAGAAATAAACAAAACTCATCCACGCGGTCATCTAATTCGACCTCAAAACAGCAGTGTTGGACATACATAAATGAAGAAATAGCATAAATAAGTATAGTAGTTGTTTTCTACGTATCCTTGCAACTCTTCTACACTCGAGATTACAGAATGGATCCAATGCACCATAAAAAGGAAAAGAACGTGAATACAAGACAAATATCATGTATGATTTACATAATAGAAAAAAGGAAACAAAAGAAAATGAAATGCACAACAGAACAAATACGGTATGCACAACTCAGGCAAGGAGATAACAGTAAACAAACAGCTCCCAATGAATAGCATTCCTCTGATACTTCTTTACAGTGGCACCATATAGAAAATTGGATAGATCCGTCCTTACAGATTTACACGAAATCTTGTCCAGGCTTTAGATATAGCAATCTCCTTGAAGGCGCTGGAGGAGCCAGTCCAGGGATATCCCTTATGTCTTTGTTGTGGGGATTCACAACCTGAAAACATAAGAAAAGAATCTGTTAAACAGAACGTTTAACACATAGTCTAGTGAACAGCTTACAGATTGCAGACATAGAATGCAGAAATAGGCTAAAAATAGTGAGAGCCCGAAGATGTCGCCAACTACAATCAACACCTTTTTTCCGACCTACAGTCAGCACTTGCATAGAAAAAATATGAGCTCTTTTATGCATCCATGCAGACAGTAGACACTAAAGCATAGGAATAACATATAACAAAACCGCGTCTATAACAATCTCAAAAAATGGAAAGCCTTTTTCCGAAGTTTCATGACCTACACAAATACAGTTTTAAGCAGAACTGCAACTACTTTTTTTTGGTGGGTGATAGGTGGCAGAACAGCAATATGTGGTCTTGAGTTGAACGACGCAAGGATATCGACAATATTTATTTGCTTAAACTAACCCATGGCATGAGAAACTACCTTCACAACAATTATGGCAATTACACCGCAGACAATGAGGAAGAGGAAAAGCATGATGCATTTATCCGTGGCAACCTGAAAAAGTTGGGAGCTAGATTAATTAATCTACAAAGAGAAAGAAAGAACACAAACAGTTTATGGTAAAGAAAGAACACAAACAGTTTATGGCATAAATATGGGGAACTTTACAAACACACCTGCCGTCCAATTTCCTTGACAAGCTGGGATGCCTTTTTAATGGAGAACTGAATTGTGTCAAGCTCATTGACAACACGACCCATTTGATCAGTCTACATAACAAAGAGACTACCAAAAATTATACGGATGTTTTAAAACCAACAAAACAAAGGAGATGAACAATTATGATGATACTCACTTGGCCTTTCAAGGTAGTAGCAGTTTGTGTTCCCACTTCAAGTGTTTGGTGAACAACCTACAAATCAGAAATAACTTTAAAATACGGATGGTAGATATCACGAAACAAGCTTAAAATACGGATGGTAGATATCTTGAAACAGCGTCAAAATGAAGTATGAACCTGTTTGGACCGCTCAATGGCTTGATCAGTTTCATCCATTGTCTTATTTCCAGCACTGATAAGCTCCTGATTTGACATTGCTGCAAGAAAATTCAAATGAATGAGAAGACCAGAAAAATGGGTCCACAAGTTGCTTGATGCATTCTCATAACGATACATTAAGATATAAACCAGTCAAGTGACACATCCAACTATTGCTAGGTCAAATTGGATATGCACAGCTAGCAAAAACACAAAACTGACACATGAACACGGATGATTTTCTGCTCATCTTCACACCAGATGCGGAACAGACAAGATATAAGACGGAAAGCTTATCCGCCCCATTACAGAATAGAACAGGCTGTGACACATAATTGAAATAATGACTCCTAAGGTATAACAGGTAATTAGTCACATTTTATCATTGCCGTGCTGGTAAAAAAAGATGGTGGTAAGAAAGTGCAGCAGGTCTTTTTGCAATCACAAAAGGCAAAAGGTAATATTTTAATTCCTCATAGCTTCATATTGCACCAAAAAAAGAATTCCTCATAGCTTCATAAGGTTGTTTAATAGGTGTGTGCCGCACTCGTGAAGGACTGCCAGCGATATACAGGAAAAAAGGCAGAGAGGACATCAAATCGGTAATGGCCCTCATGGGATGGGCTATGCACGTGCTAGAGTGGCAATTACACAGGGAAGGAGGGCTATAGGTGAACGAATCCAAAGAGATTGTCTCAGTTCGGATTGTTCTCTACAACTCAAGAAAGTGAAGTTGGAATCACTAGTAGTCGCAGATNGGGGGGGGGGGGGGGGACATAAACACTAATGCCTCTTTTTTACAGGGGCTAATACAGTATAAAGCCACGCATATTAAGATCTATTAATGGAAAGCTAAGCAAAAATTACTTCAGAGAAATGCTTCCATCAAAGTCCGAATAATTGGAAAAGAGAAGCTAAGCAAAGTCAGAACCTTATAAATATGCTCCCTAGACCTCTCCCTTCAGCCAATTTTGTTTTGACTGTTAAGATTTCTCTTAAAACAAAGGGAAATGCAGCAGTTTCACAAGTAAAAACTGTGACATATAGTAAAACAAACAGCTATGCATACAAGTTGACTTTGTGAATCATGGTTCTCATTTCGGAATCTAAACATGGATACATGCTGAAGAGTCGTGCATGAGTTGGTGGTGTTTTGTTCAGACATGTTATCACACCCAGTTTCCTCCTCTTCTGTTTCCTTGTATAAAAGTCTATTCCCATTCCACGAATCAATGGCAGTCAACTCTTCCGTCAAGCTTTTTAGACCCCAATATACCAAGAATCGGATAGAGGGGATAACAAAACAACAAGAGTCTAGTTATAAATCCATCTTCACTTCTGACTTTACAACAATCACACCTAGATGGAATTTAAAAATACTGACCACTTTGCCTCATATTTCCTGAGTTTATGCATTTCAGATTTTGTGGTTTGTGAATTCTTGATTAAATGTAAAATCTAATGATTTTTCCCTTTTGAACCTTTGTAGAAAATTTAGCTGTACTAATGGGTTATTGCTCCAACCTGATGCCATTTGGACATTCTCCTCTGCTGTTGGTTCACTTGCACCTCCCATGTCAAATAGTTCAACCCTCTTATTGCCAAGACTGCTCATATACCTGCGTAGCAGCAACAGAAATAAGAGAGGCAACGGAAAGCATCCGTTAACTGTATTAAAGAACCTAAAATAATAAATTAATAATTAGATAATGAAGGAGCAGCATCAGGTTTTCAAGAATTCTTTTCTTGCGACTCAAATAACTTTTCATTGGCCACAATTTTCTTGAACTTTTAAAAGAAAAATTCCTTTTCAAAAACTTTGACTTAAAAATGTGGGTCTGTACTACTTTTGTATAGTTTCCAAATGAAAGAAATTTTCTTCTGAAGAAGTCAATCCAATTGATGTCATAAACCAACCCGAGAATTAGAAGGTTTGATCTTTGAATGACAAACCATGTCAATCAGTTTTATAGAGTAACTTTATTGACAAGTAACAGCCTATTGATGTATACTGGGATTGCATCCTTGAGTCCGTCTCTGTGTATACACATTATATAATTCACAAACCAAGCCATGCAAATCCAAAAATTCATTAACAGCTAAGTACATATCCATCCTCCAAACATTATAAACAATCAAATTCTATGTGATACAGCACCCGAGTTAAGATAAAAAGAGATGAAACTTTTCTGGGAGCAGAAACCATAGTGGAAAAAGAAACATTGGAGAAATTAACTCACGTTTTTCTCAAGGCCACATATGAGTTTAGCTCTTTGATCTGCAAAATTAAGCAAATTTAGAACAGTATTCCATAGAAGTGATATGCATAATATTAATCCAGTGAATGGACCAAACCAAAGCGTTAGTTTGGCAAAGACTACTAGTCTACTACTACTATTACTACGCCTCAGTCCCAAACAAGTTGGAGTCCGCTAAGACAATGCCCGAAATTGATATTAGCAGTTGATCCTTTCGGCACAACCTTTTTTATGGAGATCCAAAGTGGAAAGTGCCGCTTGTGATTAACAAGAGAAACACACCAAAAGACAAAAACATGGTGGTTTTGAAGGATGTGCCGAATGATTGGTGGCTTAAGTTTTATGTGGATTCACAGACAGCTTGATAGTACACTTGGAAGCAAAATTTTTTTGAGGAAAGTGAAAAATGAAACCAAAACTATAATGCCGAAGTGCACAAATCATCAAAGTCTCAATTCAATTGCAGTAAAAAGTGTAACAATAGATAAAAACTTATGTGAAGTAGGAACTCATTGCTTATCCAGTAACCTTAAAATTGAGAGTTTAGTTAAATAGAATGTCCCTTCCAAAAGTAAAAAGTGTTAACTAAATTAAAAGGGATAATTGTTTCTCCTTTCAAGGTAAATGCACTCTTTTGTAACTACAGTATGTTGAGATTGTGCTCTGAGTTTTCATGTTTATCTATTATTTTCAAATCTCATTCTTCGATCAAAGCTTATGTTCAGAACGACAGTGATCATAGCGCGGCGCACAGGAAAAGGGAAACAGATGAATCAAAATTAGCATATGGTTATAGAATAAACTAAGATAGTCAACCATTGGAGTGCATAGGTTGCTTACCCACTTCAAGCCCAAATGGGATTCCGACAAAACCCCTTTTCTTAATTAGAGATTTCAACTTACCATTGATTGCTTCTCATCATTGAGTTGTTTGCTGATCTCAGGAGGATTTCTACTCTCCTCGTCTTTAATTTCACGATCAAACTCTTTAATTAACCTTGAAGAAGAATTGAAGTAAAAGTATTAACAATCACAGTAACAAGGAAACTAATAGTTCGAATTCACAAGTAATGACACAGCAGAAAAAATTCAGGACCAAAATAAATACTATAATGTCTTTTAGTTGGTATTGAGTTTTTTAATCTTGAGACCTTTATAAAAAAAGTTTATTCAGCTTAGACATAAACCGTTCTAATTGTTTGAATTCCTGATTTAATTTGAAGGATCAAACATAATTCTCGAAAATTGAAAGAACAAATGTGTCATCACTAAAGGTGGACAATTCCATCTATACAAGTATGGAATCAGGGAGAAGATAAAAAGTGCTACCTTTTACATTCTCTCATCTTCCCGGTAAGCTCTTCCAACTGTTTACTCTGTCTGTTGGAATCTTTGATCTTATCCAGCTTTTGAAAGCCATTTCTGAGGAAACATAGAAAAAAAACATGCAAATAAGTGTACAATGTAGTGAAAAGGAAATAATCAGGGCCATGCACAGGTATTGCCTGTTAAGGAACAGAAATCTGGAAGGAAAGAGAAAAGCACCACAAAGCACTCTCAATGAAATGATAGAAACAGAAAAGAAGTTAGGAAATAAATACTGAACGATCTGCTGCAAAAGCAACAACTACTATTACTACGCCTTGATCTCCAAGCTAGTACGGCTGGCGTCATGATTCAAACAAAAGAGCTAACAGTTACAGAAAAATATCTTCACTGGCAGGCAAAAAGCACAATCTTACTAAGACCAGACGCCCTTTGTAACTCTGTGCGTGTAGATAGATAGGTTTTTTTTTTTTTGGGGGGGGGGGAGGG
>ML325879.1:0-17339 GCA_005239505.1 Nicotiana paniculata | reverse complement strand
GGGGGGGGGGGGAGGGAGACTACAGCAAGTTTCAATTATGCATGTATTCATAGCCGGGGAGAATGGGTACCGGGATCGAACCAATACCTATAGTTTGGAAGAATCCCATCGATACTACTGGACTATAAACCTTGGTGGTGTCATATCATCCTTCAATTTACTATTTTAACCAAAAAGTTATGAAAAGCACTTTAATGGACAGAGAAGCAAATGTAGCAATAACGGGTGACACGGGTAACAAATGAAAGAGCATTAATTCGTAATATCATAATCTCCTATTATCTGTTATTGATCCAACGAACAGTAGGCCTAGTTTCTCATTCTCCATTAAGATGATTCATTTAGCAATTCAGTCTCTGACATTTTTTGTCTCATCTATAATACAGCTGGGGCCCGTAGCATGAGATTATTTGACTAGCTAAAATAGTAAAATGGGGCTCCTAAATCAAGAGCAATAACTTGACAATCATTCCTCAGAAAAAAGAGTTTAAGCTACTATAGTAACTTAACAGATGCACTAACCAACAAAGATAATGACTCAGCAGATACAGAAACCACCTCAGAATTCATGACATGTTAGAAGACATCTCTCAAAGGAGCTCCACCGCAAACTAACTTAAATCTCTAACTGACACCCGACCAAACCCCAAGTTCAAATCAATCAATTAACTAACCTTCAGTGCCAAACTATTTTTTTTTTAATCCCTCCCAATTTAGGAGGATCTATAGTGTTTCCGCACTTACCCTCCAGCGTGACTCGAACCTAGGACCTAATGGTCGTGGGTAGAGGTGCTTTACCAACTGAGCAAGCCTCACTTGTCGTGCCAAACTAGTTGGAATGGGCTATACAAAATCCTCTGTATCATAATTAGACTATTTGTTTAGCCTAGTCGTCAACGTACCACGACACTTTCCTGTATCCGAGCTTTATGCTTTTGCAAATGCATGTAGGCTGAGCTCCACCCACAACTTCTAATAAATGAATCACCTAAACCTCAACCCCAAATGAGCTGGGTTGGCAATAAGAATTCCCTATATCATTAGACTATTTGTTTAGTCCACCATTAACCGACCACAACCATCTTTTCTTATCCAAGTTCTATGCTTTTGCACATGCACATAGGTGGAGTTCCACCCAAGACACCAAAATAGGATAAAAATAAGGATTTAACCATCCGGGTTTTTCACTATAGCTGTACTGCTATGAGAGGGTGACTTCTCTCATCACTGTTGAAGCATAAGAATATAAATTAATTAAATTCAGAGCCTTTCTCACAAAGGAAAAGCAGCCAGTTTTCATTATATTCCATAATATCTCCATTAATTGCTCTATCCTAAAGTACAAGCCTGAAAGATTCCATTATTATCTCTGCAACAAGAAACAACAACTACAATAACTTCAATCATATCTCAATTAACTGCTCTATCTTAAAGTACAAGCTTGAAAGTTTCCATTTTTATCTCTACAACAAGAAATAACTACGATTAAACCCGAGTAGAGGCAAAAAAACAGTAGGTGGCTTCTTCCCATTTGCCTAAGCTTTGGTGTGCAAAGTTACCCGGTACCTGTAAGGTATACCGGGTGGAATAGTTGAGGTGACCCCAAGCTAACCCAGACACCATTAAAAAAACTAACTATGACTCAATCCAAAACTAGTTGAGGTCCGCTATATGAATCCTCTATATCTGTCCCGCTTCATTTAGGCCCCTTTTATATCAAATTATTATATCTAAAAATACATAATGCACATCAAAAATGGAAAGGTAAAAAAAAAAACAGTATTCAACTATTTATTAAATGAAAAAAGAACAAGAAAAGAAGGGAGAATTTACGCTAGGGCTCGGAAATTATCGCGAATTTCTCCATGGATCTGCTCCATTTGTGGGTTCATTTGCAAGTCCAAATTCGCCATTTTTTGGGCCTCCAATTTTCTCCTCCTCTTCTTCTTCTTCTCGGTTATTGCCGGATTAGAACCCCAAAAAAATTCCTCACCGGCAGATCAAAGATATTTAAACAATACCCAACTCTGAAAAAAATGACAATTTACCCAGAATTCACACCATTTTTTAAAAATTAGACATTAAAAAGTGGCTACTTTTGCAAATAACTGAAATTGAAAACTGAAAGCTCTCAAATTAGGGTTTTTAACAAAGGACGGAAAATACATAGAAGGGAAAGAAATTGGATTTTGGATGGTTTAGGGTTCTTCAAAGGGGAAAAGAAGGGAAGAGAAAAAGAGGAAAAAAATAATAATTAATTATTTGTGTGTTTGGTAATAAGGAAAATAATGATGGAAGTACAGGCTGCCAATGGACACCTTTTTCTGTTCTTTTCCTTCTTTTTTCTTGTCAATGTACACATGACACCCTTTCATTAGTTTGCTGCTAGTAATTATATTGATAACATACATATTTTATATTTTTAGCCGCTTTAAAATATATAGTCGATAAAATGTATATATTTTTATATATTTCCTCTGAGGTAAGGCTAACGTCTGCGTACACTCTACCCTTTCAGACCCCCACTGGTAAAAGTTATTGTTATTTTTAGCTTGGAAATACAATTAGCTTCGATATTTTGTCCAATTAGCTTTAGGCTCCTTATAATTTTGATTTATCGAGTGTAAAATTCATTAAGCGCTCGTTTGGTAGAGTGTATAGGAATAATACTGAATAAGATATATTAGTGAGGCTAGGATTAGTGATGCTGAAATAATTTTTTATTGATTGTATGATTTGGTATATTAAAAATAACATGCCTTTGCATGCTTTTTTTAAAATTGTTTGTTTGCAAAAACGTGCCGCGGCGATTTAGAAAGGATTTGGAAAAGGTTTTGAGAGGGCAGTTCTATTTTTATACATGCTTATTCATGTATTAGAAATCATGATATTGCTAATGCCATATCTTGCGATGTATAAAATAGTACTGAATATAATGTATAACTAATATAGGTATAACTGATATAGATATTAGTTATATGTAGGTTGAAAAATACTACCAAATAAAGAATTAATAATAGGAGTACCCAAGTTATTACATATATGATTTTCCCTATTACATCATATCAAGCGACCTATAAAGAATATATCACTTTCTCTTAAAAGTTTTCTTATTTTAGGACTCGAACTTAAGACATATAATTAATAAACAAAGAATCTTATTTCTTGAATCATCATTCTTGCTGGTAACTCCTAATCTCCTATAGTATTATAACTCTCTTCAAAGATAGAAATAAATAAGTATACCTACAGTTAGTGGTTTTTGTTTGTTATTGGGGAAAAATCTCATGTGGGATTTTTACCTAATATTTGATTATATATTCAGCGTATATTTATTGGTTTTAATATAATATAATTTAATATTTTTGACATGGAACATAAATATAAATGTGAGAAATTACTAAAATTATAATAAATATTATATTATGAAGCTATAATTTATAAAATTAAATGTGTTCGTGCGTCTTATGAGTATGGAGTAGTTGTTTTATCCGTCCAAAAGTTGTGTAATCAGAAATTAATTAACAATATTAGCCAGTAATTGAGCTGTCAATAGTCAATAGACAAGAATCATTACCGTTAAGAAGTCCACTAATTGCAATATTTTTCTAACGATCACTTACTTTTGAAAATTATGATTTCGTCCTCTAATTTCTTAATTATTCTAATCCATGCTTTCGAGAAACTTAATGTTAACTAAAATTAGGAGAGTTCGCCTAGTCGATTTATATCTTCAGTGTGGTTTGCAGTTTATTATACATGAAGAGGTTTACTTAATGCGTACAAAATACTTATCATAAAGTATTCGCCTCAAAAAACAAAGACTGTGACAGAAATTGTAGGGGTTTCCCGTCTTACCAAAAAATATTAGGAGAGTCAACCAATGATTACTGCATTTGTCAGAATTTGACATAAAACGTGCAGAAGGATAATAGCAAAACAATGTGCATCATGAGTATTACATAAATACTCAGCTTGGGCGGAGCCAGAGTGTTGGGAGCGAGTTCGATTAAATTCATTAGATTTGATTTGAATCTTGTATTTATCTTAAAAATAATTATATATATATATATATATATATATATATCACAATTCAATTTTTTCCTCCGTTGGATATTGTGACGGCACCTAGTCTTAAGGACTAGGTAAGCCTATTATTAACAAACATCAATTATAATGTAAGAATAGTTTAAATGCTTTTTGAAATAAACCTGAACTCTTTACACTTCTTCCCTAAACCCGGTGAGTACAAGTCATAAGTTTTTAAGAATTTACACTAAAATTTCTAATTTTCATTGTTCGGAAGTAAGTACAACAGTATATAAACAAAATACAAGACGGTGACTTCGAAACCGCGAACACTGAGGCGGTTTTACCTTGAGTCTCCACAACAGCAACCGCACTGCTAACTATCAATCGGCCGGCTATGCGAAAACCTGGGAGCTGCACAAAATGTGCAGAAAAGTAGTATGAGCACACCACGGCGGTGCCCAGTAAGTGTCAAGACTAACCTCGGTGAAGTAGCGACGAGGACTAGTCAAGACACCCACTGGTATAATAAAATAAACAGACATGAATATAAAAAATGACGGAGTGTGACATTTGTCTAATAACTACACAATATAGTAAACAGCAGAACAACTACAATACGAAAGGAAATACAGCATACAACAATGGAACAACATAGTAATACACAAAGGAATGGACAAAAACACAAGCCAAAAGCCGGAAACCACAACACAGTAAGAACACTAGTAACTCAGCACTGCAATAATATCTACCTCAGACCTTAGCTAACAACTCCAATAATTCAGTCAAATCTTCGAATGTAACCTTTCACCCACAAGTTTAAATTGAAAACCTTAAAATATATTAATTTCAAAACAGGGAACTTCTTTTGAAAGGNTATATATATATATATATATATATATATATATATATATATATATATATATGCACACTTTGCAGAAAGACATTCCTTGAATGTAATTCCTTCAAGATAAATATTTTTAAAATATATTTTCCCAATAAATGTCTTTCGCTCATAGTTTCTCTCCGAGAATAAATGTTTTTTTCAAATATGCCTTTCGAGATAATAGCCTTTCAAACGTAGTATTTCTCAAGGTAAATTGCCTTTCAACTACACCTTTCCAATAAGTATCTTTTGAATATAGTCGAGATAAAGCCACTGGGATCTCCGTCCCGTAGTTCATAATTAGTCATGCGGCACAGGCGGGAGGGGGGTAACAAGTTATGACAATGATGAAGTAACGTGACAATGTGAACATCAAAATTGAAACAACGGAAATAATAACACTGAACAAGTGCAGAAAATATCAAACTGGAAACAACAAAAATAATAACCCAGAAACAAGTGCAGCTATATCACCTTGAAACAATGGAATAATAACACAGAAACAAGTGCAATAAATATCATCTTGAAACAATGGAAACAATAACACAAAGACAAGTGCAATAAATATCAAACTTGAAACAACGAAAATAATAACACAAAGACAAGTGCACGGCATTACCCTTCGTGCTTTTACTCTCATCCTCACCGTAAATCAATAGAAACGGCACGGCATCACCCTTTGTGCTTACTCTCATCCTCACCATAAATAAATAGAAATGGCACGGCATCACCCTTCGTGAATTTACTCTCATCCTCACCATAAATCAATAGAAATGACACGGCATCACCTTTCGTGCTTTTACTCTCATCCTCACCATAAATCAATAGAAACGCAACGACATCACCCTTCGTGCTTTTACTCTCATCCTCACCATAAATCAATAGAAACGGCACGGTATCACCCTTCGTGCTTTTACTCTCACCCACAATATCATGCACATCATCACTCTTTGTGATTTTACACTCTTCCTCACCCAAACAAATCAATTACAACAATCCAACAGGGAAATCAACAGTATAAACAATAATAAAATCATAACATCCCGGTAAGGGAGTCAACAATAGAAACCAAATCAAGGGAAACAACTATAACCAATCTCGCTTCACGGAATAAATCTCAACTTAAACCAATACTCAGAACTAGGCAACACCAAGGAAATATCATCAACATAGATAATTATCAAATTAAGCCTAAGTAGTACTTAATGAAAAATCATATGAATCACAACATACGACTCACGGGCATGCTTGACACCAATTATTGCTAACCAGTCATAGGCGAGATAATACTAATGTTAGCTAAATAGGCAACTTATGAAGAAAATATAGCATAATGACTTAACAGGTAAAGTCTTCAGTTAAGTTAATTAAGATCAAATACACAATAAAGGGAATCTAAAACCAAGACATTTTAATTCAAGCAGGAAAGGATGAAATTAGCAACCAGGAACACAGTCGTAACAATTACAACTTCATACACATAAAGTATAAGAACCTAAGAACCTTAAAAGACCAACCTTCTACAAATAATCCCGAGTACATACTCGTCACCTCGCATACACGGGCTACAATCAACATAGAAGACTCGAATTCTAAGGGGTAATTCCCCCACACAAGGTTAGGCAAGATACTTACTTCAAAGAATACAAATCGGTACTCTAAAATGGACTTCTCAGGAGAAAAGACTTCCGGACGGATTAAATCCAACTAGAACAACTTCAAAACACACATAAATCGTATAAGGAACTATTCTGAATAATAAAGTTTCAATCTTTACAAGAATTCAAAAATTGACCCAAAAGTCGACCCCTGGGCCCGCACCTCAAAACCCGTCAAATTTTACAAAATCTGAATACCCATTACAATACGAGTTCAACCATACAAAATTTATCAAATTCAGATACCATTTGGCCCCTCAAATCACGATTTTTTATTTTAGAAGTTTTCTTTCAAAACCAACATTTTGCTCAACTCAAAACACAAATTAAATGATGAAAATAAAGATAAAATCATGGAATATACTTAATTCTAGTTGGAGAACACTTACCCAATCGAATTTCGTCAAAACCCATCAAAAATCACCAAGAACCGAGCTCTAGAAGTCAAAATGTGATAAAAATAACTTAACCCTCGATTTTGAAGATTTATAATCTGCCCAGGCCTTTAATAAATCGCGAACGCGGAGGATGGACCGCGTTCGTGAAGAAGAAAAAATGAAGCTGCTCAATTGTACTATGCGAACGCGAAGGCCAGCTCGTGAATGCGGAGAAGGAGAGCAGGACAACTATGCGAACACGTAGGTTAGAGGGCGAACAGGAACAAGAAAGTTAGGCTGCCCAGAAAAGACCCTTCGCGAACGCGAGGGGTATGATGCGAATGCGAAGAACCTCCAAGATGACTCATCGCGAACCAGTAAGAGCGGACGCGAACGCAGAAGAGGAAACCAGCTGACAGATATCAGCAGTGAAAAATAGGAGAAAATTGACCCGAAGCCTATCCGAAACACACCCGAGGCCTCTGGAAACCCATCTAAACACACAATTGAGTCATATAACCTAACATGGACTCCCTCGAGGTTTCAAATCACATAAAACAACAACGAAACGACGAATCAAACCATAAATCGAACTTATGAACTTTCAAATCTTCAAAAATCTAAACTCGTGCTGAAACCTATCAATTCAACCCGGAATGACGCCAAATTTTGCAGACAAGTCCCAATTGATATCCCGGAGATGCTCTAACTCTCGGAATTGCATTCCGACCCCGATGTCCCAAAAAGTCAATTGTGGTCAAACTTCTCCATTTTCCAAACTTCAAATTTTCCAACTTTCGCCGAATTACCTCAAATTACTCTACGGACCTCCAAAACCAATTCCAGACGCGCGTCTAAGTCCAAATCATCATACGAAGCTGTTGACATTACCTAAAACTCATTTCGAGACCATTTACACAAAAGTCAAACCTCTAGTCAAATCCATGACTTAAGCTTCCAAAACTGAAATGTTTCTCCCAATTCGACTCCGGATCATCCAGTAACTGAATCCAACCACGCATGCAGGTCGATATACACAATGTGAAGCTGTTCAAGACCTTACGCCACCGAATGAAGATTAAATTCTCAAAACGACCGGTCGGGTCGTTACAATATATATATATATAAAATTAATTAATTAATTAATTAATTTAGAGCCCATTAGCTTAACCGATTAGAATTCGGAATACATAAACTTGAAATTCTGACTCCACTTATGTATATAAAGATTCTTTTATGGTCTTTTACTCGAGTTTTGTATGCGTTTTGGGTCCGACTAATCTGAATTCGTATCGAAAAGCTTAATTATGGGTAAAACGCTACATGCAACGACTATATATTTAGAACTCGAGCTTCGTCAAAATATCTTGTTGAGGATGAAGGAATACTTACAATTTCCACTGGCATTGACTTTTTGATATAAATATCTGAAATTACACATTGAAACTGTAATCCAAAATCTTTATTTTCCTTTAGTTTGTTTTTTATGTAGTTGAATTTGTGTTTCACTCACGTAACGCAACATTGAGCTCACTTGCACTAACCAATATTGTAATTCGAAAAAATTTATAGGTCAAAATAGTACGGTCTAGCTAATTTTTGGATTAGTAATTGAAAAATAGACAGTGCTTGCAAAGTAATTGAAAAATAATCAATATTTTGCTGTAACACGGAAAGTTTCAGCATAATATACTAGAGATTGATGCACATGTGTATGAACTTCCAGCATATTATGCTAGAACTTCAACGCACGGAAAGTTCCAGCATAATATACTGGAAATTGGAGCACTTGTGTATGAACTTCCAGCATGTTATGCTGGACCAATATATTATGCTGCATCTCCAGTATATTATGTTGGAAGTTCACACGTAACAAATTCGAACTCTAGTATACTATGCTGAAATATTTCCAGATTTTGAACGGTGTTTTCGTTCAGATTTATCTTTACATGAAAATGGCTAAATTTCGATTACTTTTGAAACTATTATTTTTTCAATTACCATTTGTAAATCTGGCTATTTTTTATATTCACCCATTTATAGCAGTTACATCATATCATATTAATTTATTATAATTAAATGATAAATTGAGGTAAAAATGCGTAATTAATTTAAATTATGATTCAGTAATAATAAGATAATATCATCATTCTAATGAAAAATCACACTCCTTTTAACTTTTTCAATGGAAGGAAATCCCCCTTAAACTAAATACTAAATCATTTTTGAATTAAAATCCTATTATCTATACGTTATTTTGCTTTGACTATTTTTATATTACATTTCTAAAATTTATAGATACAGCTTTTCAAGTAAGTAGAGCGAGAAGTATGTGACGAAGATCAGTAAATTCTTTATTATTGAAGAAAAAAACTTGTAATATTCTCTTTTTTTCTCTATGGCTTAAACCCTAAAAGAAATTAATTGGACGGTTGTTACGTATCGTTTCATAATGTATCGTATCGTATTGTATTGTATTGTATTGTATTGTACTGTATCGTTTGATCAATACAATGTTTGGATAGATTGTATTGTTTGCAGTTGTTTCATGATATCATTCACCGGCAATATGAAGAATAAACTTGCACTATTATTAAGAAAAAAATATGATACGGGGTAAAATTATTATATAAAGAGGTAGGATAAATGATGAAATTAAATTATTTAATAATAATGACGAGTGAGATGAGAGAAAGAGACAAGATAACGACGCGACCACACCAAATCGACCGTTACATAAAGTGACACATTCCGTTGTTACGTAACAGCGGATTTAATGATACGATACAATAAAATTTAAGTAACAATCAAAACAAACATTGTATATAAAGTAACAATATGATACAATACAATAGGTAACAACCATCCAAACAAGTTGTAAGAAACCCTCCCAATACGGCCTTAGAGCAATATGTTGCAGTGATTTTCGTCAAATATTACTTCCTTCGTCCCAAAAATGATGATATTTATTCGATTTTGAGAGTCAAACTTTTTAATTTACCATGAATTCAGACATATAATCTTTAAGTCTATAAATAAAATCTATATATATTTGAAAACTACATAACAACATAATTACTATAAGTCACAATAATTAACAATTCAAATATACGTATATAAAAAGGTCGTGGTCCAAGAGCAACTGGTTTGACTCTTGATGCATTACTAATAGTGTGTTTGGTAAAGCTTCTAAAATTATTTTATTTTGTAAAGTATTTTTCTCTATATTTCAAAAATATATTTTTGGTAAGGAGCAATTTATGTTTGGTTAATTAATTCAAAAAATATTTTTGAGCAGCAATTATTATTTCACCAAGCTTTTAAAAAATATTTTTAAGTATATTTTTCTCAAAAATATTTTTCAAAAAATTACTTTTGGAGAAAAATTATTTATAGCCGTTTTCTACTTTGGACAAATCGTTGTTACATATTGGAGATGGATTCTTTTTAGGGTGATATAAAGAAGGAGCTTATATACTACCTCTTGATATATGCGTCAAATCATCCAACGATCCAATAGGTTATATATATATATATATATATATATATATATAAATAGAATAAATAATTTTAAGAAAAACAAAGTTCTATCATCTAATAAAATAAATATCAAAATACCAAAACACGTTTATTTAATAGAAAGAATTACAATAAAATACACATGACTTCACACTATAACAAAAAAATGGTCCATGTTTTTAAGGTTTACCCATTCTAGCCCATATTGTACATATTTTGAAAATACTAGCAAATTCAATCATGTGTTCTTATAACCATTGCTTCTAAAAGCTATGGAATTAAATTTGTGTTCTTACAATATTGCTTTCGCCCTCTTCTTCTCACATCCTCGACATATGCTTCAAGGGGCTGTATATTTTCTGCTTCTCCTTTTGTGTCACCTGGTTGCAATGTAAGAAAATTGAAGAGTAGAAGTCCACCATTGAAAATCATTCAAAGCTTTGCTTTCAAAAATATATTTTTTAATTTTATTTTGTTAGTTTTTTGGATTGAGTGTTGTTCCAATTGATTGAAAATATCAAAGGAAGTTCAAAATTTAAATTTGAAGTGATTTGGAGTAGATTTGAGCAAGATTTGAATTAAATTTCATAAAAGATGCAAGGAAGAAGACGAAGTCAGTTTTTTGTATAAGTATGTATAATCGTGTATAATAGTGTGTATGAGTGTATAAACAAATCTTATACACTTTTATACATATTTATACAAGCGTTTGTAGACGAACTTCTTCCACGACTTTCAATTGCAATCTTGTTCAAAACCAGTCCAAATCTCCATGAAATGACTTCAAATTTTATATACAACCTCCTTATACTATTTCTAACAAGTCTAAATAACACCCACTTCAAATTTCTCTCAAAATCAAATTCGAAATTTAAACCCACATGTTTAAGCTTGTTAAAAATCTAATTTTCACCACCCAAATGAATTTTGTTTGTTGAACTAATATTTGAGTCACAATTACTGATTCGAATATTAACTTAAATGCTTGAGGAATTCTTTGTAAAAATTAAATAGTAATTTTGAGAACCTATTGGAGATTGATGTTAAGTTTCCTATTATTTTTGAGCTAGTTGATTGTAAATTGAAATATTCTAATGTGAAAAGCATGAATCACAATTGTTCTAATGTGAAATTTTCCCTATTTAATACTACTTAATAAGTATACTGTCCAAACTTGAAAGACAATCCAAAATGAGATGGCTTTTTATATATGCCATTATTCTCCCATATATATGCGTGTAAAACTCCCATATTTTCCGAATTGCTAATACCAATATTTACCATATGCGAAATAGAAAAATTATATATTTTGTTCCGGAATTCCTCATCCTTGTAACCAAACAAGCCCTTTATTATACCAAATGCTCTAAATAATAGAGTAATAAGCAAAATATACAGTCAAACTTCTTTATAACATCATCATTTGTTTCGACATTTTTTGATTATAGTGAATAGTAGTTGTTATACACCTATAATAGCGTTTGATTATATATTGTGGTTGTTATAAACACAAATTATTCAAAAATCAGTATAAAAGATTAAAAAAATATACAAATTTAAATACTCAAAATATATGTAAATTTTACTAATTAAATATTAAAGGAAGCTACCACATTATTAATAAATTCATAACTAAATGTATAAAGATATAAACTCTAAAGCATATATTATAAAGCTACTACAAGATTAAATTATTTCAAGATTAATGAAAAAACTTCGCAATTGTAGCTTGTTTAATAAATTTCGCTCTTACAACCAATATAACGTTTGAATTAGCGAAAATTTATGTCCAAACTTTCAGCAAAAGAATACCTAGTTGCTTTCTCATAAAGGCAATCTAAGAGGTTAACAGTTGAATCTTCTATCTCGGTCCAAGTAGCAGTAGGTTGAGGTCAAAATCTTTAAACTTATTATTGGTAATCTTATTAGAGATTCTACGTGGATGTTATAGAGGGGTAATTAGTCTTGATCGCAATTGCAAAGACTGGTCTTTAGCTGGGCAGGTTGCAATTACGACCAATTACCCGCTTTTGCGAAAGGGACTAATTTCGCAAATGCGAAATCAACGTCGCATTTGCGATATCCCCTAGGTTTGTTAGGCACCACAATTGAAATTCTTTGGAAGGGCTCGCAGTTGCGAACTTTGAGTCGTATTTACGATTTCTGCAGCTAAACAAAATAGTGAGATTTCGAACTTAGTCTCATTTTATCACTTTTTGGAGCCCTATACTCGGTGGGAGGCAACTTTAGGAGAGAATTTCATACAAAAATATTGGATAAGTGATTTTGATCCATTTTTATTATATAACATAATAACTTATCAAATTTAACATCTAACCCATGGAATTTGAAGAGAATTTTTGGGGAAATTTACTATATTTTGAAAAATAAAATATTGAGAGTCGAATTGGACTCGGATTCGAAAATAAAGCACAAATATAGACTCGTGGGATTATGGGTAGTCGAGATCTACCGTTTGACTCAAATTTCGAGTGAGCGGGCCTGTGTAACGACCAGTCCTGTTGTTCTGAGAGTTATAACTCTGTTTTCCCCATTTATGCTTCTTTATGTATTGTTCAACTGTGTTGAGTTATATCGAGTTGGAAGGCTTGGGTCCGAAGTAGTCTTGGAGTGAATGAGACACTTAGTCTCTGAGTTAGAAAGCTAAGTTAGAAAAGTCAACCGGAAGTTGGCTTATGAGTAAACAAATTCGGATTTGGATTTGGATTTTTATGATTCGTTTAGCTTCGTTGGGTAATTTTAGACTTAGGAGTGTGTCCGGAATGTAATTTGGAGGTCCGTAGTAGAATTAGGCTTGAATTGGCAAAAATTAGAAATTTGGCGATGTTAGCCAGTAGTGGAAAAATTAGGCATCGGGGTTGGAATAGAATTCCGGAGGTTGGAGTAGGTCCGTAGAGTCATTTGTAATGTGTGTGAAAAATTTGAGGTCAGTCAAACGTGTTTTGATAGGTTTCGACGTCGTTGGCGAGTTTTGGAAGTTTAGAAGTTCTTAGGCTTGAATTTGAGGTTGATTTGGTGTTTTGATATTATTTTGGTTGTTCCAGAGGTTCGACTAAGTTCGTACAGTGATATGTGACTTGTTGGAATTATTGGTTGAGGTCCCGAGGGCCTCGGGTGAGTTTCGAATATGTTTGGGTTGTGTTGCGCTCGTTTTCTTATGTTTCGACGTTGTTTCTTCAAGCATAAATGATATCATACTAAACAAATGTGCTCCGATTTCTCTTTTGATTGAAACATTAGATTCGTATCGTAATTATGGACCCGTAGCAAAATGAATCATCGAATTTGGACATCGTATGAGGATTTTATGGTCATTTTACTAAGAATTAGGTTGCCAGATTTTTTAGATTAATTACGAAATTACAACTGACGGCGTATTTAAAAATCTGAACTATTTGCAAATATTGAAACAAACATATCTCATTCATTAGAAGGTCAAATTGAGTGATTCAAAATCCTATATTGACTAAAATTTCATACGAAATCCATTGGAGGCATAAAAAGAGAATTTAGGTATTGTTTGGAACGAGAAACAAGGCAGAATAGATGGCAAAAAACTATATAAAAACAAGAGTTTGTTCATTCAGTCATATTTTGAGTTGGGGAGCTCGGATTGATTTTGGAGGCGATTTTCACCATAGGGATTGGGGTAAGTGTTATGTTTCATGAATCCATCTTCCATTTTGGGATTTGCATTGATGATTTCAAAGTGAAATTGAGGGAGTTAGGGATTGGGTTTGGAGAGTTTTAGGTAGGGATTTGAGGGATTAAACGAAGTCTGATTTTGATAAATTTTATATGGTTAGACTTGGGAGAGGACGAGGACGTGAACCCGAGGGCCGGGTTTTGGTCGATTTCGGATTTTTGGCCTATTTTTGTAGTTTTTACTGTGGAATTCGATTCTCTAGCCATGTTGATAATACTATTTTGATTATGGTTAGATTAAGAGATTTTGGAGACCCAGTCCAGAGACGAGGGAATCTCAGAGTAGGATTTTACACTTTTGAGGTAAGTAACAGTTTTAACTCTGGCCTTGAGGGTATAAACCCGGAGAATTTGATATCATGTGATTGTTTGGAGGTGATACCCGCGTTAGATGACGGGCTTATGGGTGTATACCTCGAGGTATTGAGACTTGGTCCGTTCCGTGATGCTGTGAGGTCTAATAACCATTATCGGTGTTTATGCATTTACTTGTTGGTGAACTTGTGTGCCTTCACGTTAGAGATCACGTTAAGGCTTCATTCATGCTCACGTTATTTGTACTCAGTCATAGGAATTATTGTATATGTTTACCTCAGTCTTTTATTATTTTTTGATATGTTGTGATACTTGATGTGGGTTGTGTCCCCTTATTGGAGGTGCATTGTGAGGTTGGAGAGCTACCTGACTGAGTGAGGTTGAGGGTCTGGTTGTGAGGATATTAATACCATAGAGCGTGAGTTGTCCACGTAGCACGTGAGCTGACCGTGTGGGTTCAGGTATTTACACCATAGGGCGTGAGCTGTCCGCGTAGCACGTGAGCTGATCGTGCGGATACAGGTATTGATATTATTGCACGTGAGTTGTCCGTGCTTAGCGCTTGGGCTTTGGGAGCCCCTCCGGAGTCTGTACACACTCCAGTGAGCACAAAGTGTTGAGGGTTTTGAGTGTGTTGAGTGCTAAGTGCGAGCGATGGAGTGACGCTGCTATGAGGTTGTATTTATTTATGTTGTTGTTGCATTTATCAATTAAATTTATTTGTGGTATTTATTGAGTTATAGAATTTACCTGTTAAATAATTGGACTGTTTTGCTTAGCTCATCACTATTGCTCAGTTCCTTAGTTATTTCTGTTACTACGGAGTCGTCTGTACTCTTACTACAGCATGCACTTTATGTGCAGATCCAGGTGAGTTAGAGCGCCGCGATCGTTGAGTTCAAGCCGGCTATCTGTGGAGATTGCAAGGTAGCTGCTAGTATCCGCAGGATCTTGTTACTCCTCTTGTCATTTCTTCTTTTGGACAGTTAGACAGTTTATATATCTTAGTTCATAGTTCTAGACACTCATGACTTAGTGACACCCCGATGTTTGTAGCTCGTTTCCGTATTTTTCTATATTATATTTAAAGTTGATTTAGTTTATGAAAAATGTAAATGTTGAAATGTTTTATTAATTTCTTATAATCGGTTTAGTAGTAATATTTTGGGAAGTAGGTTTGCCTTGTAACACGATAGGCGCTATCACGACCATGGTTAGATTTTGGGTCGTGACAACCTAGGGTTGACTTTTGTTGATTTTTGGGAATTGTGTAAAGATCTTAACTTTATTAATCAAAATTGGATTCTCTTGTATTGTTTAATATTGTTATTCGTGTTAAATGTACAATAATATATTAGACTCCAATTTTACGCATTTTAGGCTTCATTCTTCTATATTTTCCTTCTCTGTATAGATATTTCTTTCTTAGTTCCTCTTCAATTCAGCTTTTGCAGATGAACATGCTCAGAGCTTTGAAGAATGGTGAATAAAAATGATTCGATTGGTTTAAAGCATAGAATACATAAGACGAAGCACCAAACAAATGGGCTACCATAACCTTTTTTTCAGATGAATAAACAAGTCATTGTCTACAGAAGTGGCGTTTGGAACTAAATTGAAACTAACTGAGGGTGTAGCTGAAACTAAACTGAAGTTAATCGTGTATACATGAGCTTAAACTATATTGATATTTATTAGAAAGCTTAGATACTTTGAATTCGAAAATCGAAATATGTAAAATTATTATTTTTTTGGATTGGGTGTTGTTGCAAATGAGTGAGAATGTTCTTTTGTCTCCTTAATACAATCTTTGCGCAATTCTCACTCTGTGAGCTAACTTTTGGGATTATGTTGGTCCCAAGATCCATTTCTTATCATATCTCAAGTTCAAATCTCAATGGAGACAAAAGAACACTAGGCAGTTTCTTCCCACCTCGATAAGTTTTGATGCGAAGAATCACCCAGTATCTGTGTTGATAGAAAATTGCAATATCTAATTAAATAATCAAGGTAAGTGCAACCTGATCCGGACACTATAATGTTGTCGATTGAGGAATTTTTTTCGATTTAATAACTAAAGGAATTTCTTGAGTTTTTCAACTTTTCATGGTATTAGTTAATATATTTGAGATTTTTATCCTTCTCGGATATTATGAAGGAAAGATTGTGCCACTAGTTTAAGTAGTATTGCTGTTGTCAAGAATTGTGTCAATCATATACGACGAGGATGGCTCATAACTCACTAGCTAATATTGTAGTGAGTTGTGACATAATCTTTACAACTATTGTTATACTACCACATCATGTTTTCCAACAAATTAATAGCTCATTTGTAAAATATTTACGTGATAAAAGTAATTTGACCAACTCCAACAAATTATTCTTGTGTTAGTAAAATTTAAACTCCTTTAATATATGCAGTTCATACATGCCAAGAAATACATATTATGGTTTTCTTTATGTCACCTAAAGCACAAATAACTGAGTAGATAGTATAACTCTTATGAGTCACAAAAGTCTAATATGATGAGAAATACTTTACAATATCACTAATTATTTCTTATTAGCTTCAAAGATTTAAAAAAATTAAAAATTTTGACTACTAAAATACAGGAATGATATATCAGTTCAGTTAAATTATAAGTAATCATTGTTTTTTTATAGCCTCAAATATATATAATTTGTGAAATTTGGAGAAGCTATCACATGGTCCCCTCTTCTCTACAACTCAAGTAAAGAGAAGTTTCAATCATGTATTGTATTGTACCTAAGGGTGTCTAACGGGTGGGCCGGGCCGGGCCGGTTACATTTTTTTTTGAACCTAACGGG
>MDKI01155815.1:0-37048 GCA_005239505.1 Nicotiana paniculata | reverse complement strand
ATGACATCTTCTCTCTTCAACCGCATATCCATGAACTTAAGAGTATATATACCACAATCAACATTACAAAAACACGTGAAACCAGAATTGAAGAATGGTTAACACAAGAAGAAAAAATAATAAACATAAGATGCATCGTTAAAAGATACGCCAAACACGTATTTGTTACCCTGTAGGGGTGTCTTCATTCACATAATTTGAAATTTATCCACACAATTTTCTGCCCAACTTTTATTGTGTGACGCAAAGTCCAAGAATTTGAGACAGTGTGGGATCAACCGGGCATAAATTTCGACATGTTTAAACGGACTTTCATATGGTATATCTTTTAAGGAATCATACACATATATAATTTTCTCTTTAAAGCTTAGAATTCCAAAAAATTAGTGAGTTGATGTCTGCTTCCCTGTTGGCGGAAGTTGAAATGGAAAAATACTTTTTAAGCACATGCCCATGAGATACCACATGAGAGGTCAGTGCCTCTTACGTAGTTGGCCACCATTTTACCAGTTGATTAATCATCAATCCAAGTATACTCTGTAAGTTCCTGAAACACCACTTCCTCTTATTCTTTAGAAGCCTCTTCATCCTGTTTTTTGGATGTCCTCTTTCTCTTTGATTTACTTCTTGCCTTTTCCCTCATTTTTAAATTTTTTTTCTTTTCGTCAGCTGTAGGATGAACAGTACCTAGCTTAGTCATATACTGATCAAAAAGTAAATTTGTTATTGCACATCTTAGTTTTGGATAACTTGGAAGGTGATAGCAATATTTTTTTCGCAAGAAATATATGCCCACTTCAATATGCTGCAATAGAACAACAACAAAAGAAAATATGTGAAATAATAAACTTCAGCATGCATAAGTATGAAACTTAAAAAAAAAACACTACAAAACTGCATGATAAAAATTCAGCATATATATCACGACCCAAATCCGAACTCAGGTCGTGATGGCGCCCAAAAGCGGGTCAGGCAAGCCAACACAAATTTCGCTAGTGTTCATTATTATTTCGATTAAATAATTTACCATTTACCAAATTTAACAAGTTAAAATATGACATCAAAAGGTAATCACCCAGTTTCAGATCCAAAAGCAACCATAAAGAAGCGTGAGCCAACATGCAAGTATATATATATATATATACAGCCCAAAATCCCAAAACAACTACCACGTGTGTGCCAGGAACTAGTGTCACGAGTATCACGGGCAATCTAAGTGGATGTACTAAAGACAAAATATATATATACAATCCCATTGTCTGAAATAAGTAGACGGGAAAACAAGCAAAAGAAATCCAAGGCGCTGCTGAGGATCATCAGGAGAAGCAGCTCACCGTGAAGTCAGGTCCACTACAGTCAATATCTAGCTTCGGTCTGATAACTAGATGCACCAGCCTTAGAACTTGTACAGTTAAGTGCAGAAGTGCAGCATGAGTACATAAATAAATATGTACCCAGTGAGTATCCCGTCTAATCTCGAAGAAGTAGTGACGAGAGGTTGACTTGACACTCACTAGGGTCCAACAATATAATATATGACAGGATATAATGAAATACAGTAGACATGTAAGACAGTGAGCAACAAATACGTCTCAAGTACAGAAATCCAGGTAACTATTGAGAATAGAAAACAATTTACACTTTCCTTTTTCCCAAATAACTGTCAAGCCAATATCAATAAAACAGTACCAAATAGTCCTGCGCACACAAGGATAAGACAACCAGCAAGAGTCGAAGGAATATCTAATCCCTGAATAGTCGTAAAGCTTCCCCCGCTCGCGAATCATACCTGCGACTCGGGTGCTGACACATTTATACCAAATTACCATAAAGCTTCCCTCGATCGCGAATCATACCTGCGATTCTAGTGCTGACACACTTATACTGAATACCATAAAGCTTCCCTCGATCGCAAATCATACCTGCGACTCGAGTGCTGACTCTCATATATACATATACATACCGAATTTATCAATAAGCTCAATAGGGGCTATACTTGTAACAAGGATTAATCAACTGGACATTCAAAAGCAACTTTCCCCATTTCTACATTAATTCAATGATAATAAGCAACTCAAGGTACGCTAAGGATACATATACGTCACTTAAAACATGCTTGTGAGCCCTAAAACTACCCGACACATCATAATAGTTACTACGTATGGACTCTCGTCACTTTGTACGCACGTAGCCCCCAAAGCATATACACACAGCATATAGAACAACTACGGGGACAATTCCCTCTTACAAGGTTAGAAAGTAGACTCACCTCATGTCGAATCTACCCCTTGGACCAAGGATGCGCCCGAACTCCGAACTCTACACCCGAGGACTCGTAACTAGCCAAATATGGTACAATTATATCAATTTAAGCTCAAGGTAGGGAAATTATCCTATTTATTCAATAATTCAACATTCCTGAAGAAATTCCTAAATTCAACCCCGGGCCCGCACGCTCAAATTCCAAAAATTCTCGAAGGAATCACTTACCCATAGCCTAAGGATCGTTATTATATGGGTTCTACTTGAATTCATAGCAATAAATGGGTAATTCACCAATTTCTCAAGAACCCTAAATTTACTACTCAACTCTTGATTTTTTCAATGATTTAGTAGGGAATTTAACTAGTAATTCATGTTTGAAACTAGTGTTAGAGTGGAATTGACTTACCTCTTTAGTATCTAGGTAGTGGAACCTTCTTCCCCAAGCTCCCAGGTCTCTAATGGTGGTGGAAAATGAAAGAAAGGGGTGAAATCTCGTGTTTTAAAGGAAACATACTACCTGGCCTACAGGGGTTCCGCACCTGCGGCTTGAGGACCGCACCTGCGGTCTCGGGCCTGCGAGCTGAGGCTCGCACCTGCGGAACTGGGCAAGTGGGGTTGGGGTCGCACCTGCGGAGGGATGACTGCACCAGCGGTTCCGCTCCTGCTGACCTTTGTCCGCACCTGCGAGAAAGGGGGACCTCACCTTGGGCCGCACCTGTGATGCTTGGGACCGCATGAGCGGTCCCGCACCTGCGACTGGGAAACCGCACCTGCGTTCACACCATAACAGGTGCACCAACCGCTATTTTAGCTGGTTTTTAGCCCTGTTGGGTGCCCAGGAGGCCCCTGGGTCCACCCGAGCCCTCGTCCAAATATACCAATAAGTCCCAAATCATAATACAGACTCGCTCTAGCCTTCGGAACAGTCAAAACAACGCTTAAACTCAAAATCACCTACCAAAACCCCTAAAATCATAACTTAAGAACTTCAAGTTCTTGGATTCTATAACGATGCGTCGGACCGACCTACACTACTCGGAATGACCCCAAATTTTACAGGCAAGTCATAAATGACATAACGGAACTATTCCCGATCTCGGAATTCTGTTCGGACCTCGATAACATAAAATCCCATTCCAAACCAAATTTCAAACTTAAGGAAATTCCTATTTCTATATTGGGCAACGCTCCCGGGTCATCGAAAACCCATTTCGAACATACGCCCAAGTCTAAAATCATCATACGAAGCTACTGGAACTGCCGGAACTCGATTCCGAGGTCATCTACTGAAAATGTTGACCGAAGTCAAATTTGGCTAAAAGGGCCAACCTTAAGGAACCAAGTGTCCCTATAGCACCCTATAACTTTCGAATCCCGAACCACCCGACCCTGTAGGTCATAAGTCATAATAAGCCGCTACTGGAAGTCTTATTTAAGGGAACGGGGTCCTAATACGCAAACTGACCGATCGGGTCATTACAATATAAGTATGAAATTTTGAAAAAATGCATTACAACTAGAAACTACAAACTGCATGACAAAGACTTAAGCATATTGAGTTTGAAGTGTTAGGAAATAATCTAAAAAAGCTGCAGTATGTTTGATTCAAAAATTTTAGAAAAAAAAACTAGAGACTGCATGTCAAAACTTCAACATAAAATGCTGAAATTGTTTAGTTCATTTTCCAAAAACTTCAGCATAAACAAGCTGAAGTTTTAGTTTTAATTGCTAAACTTCAGCACTAAAAATATGCTTAAGTTATGTCCTGCTTTTTATACTATAAAAATAACCTGAGATTTTGAGAAATACAGTTGAAAACTAAATCAAAAAACAAACGTAATAACTTAATTCATCCGAAAGATCAGAGTTAGGATCCACAAGCTCGGTAAAGAATGACTTTAGAATGGGAATTCTAGCTAATCTAAATGGATTGGAATTATATTCACTATCATCCTTCTTCAACCAGTCATTAAATCTTCAGATAATTCCACTGCCTCGATTAACATAATGGAAGGGACACTTTCGTGTAGTCTTTCCTTCTTTCCAATCTTGCCCCCTTCGCTTTTGTTTAGGAACAACATTAAGAGATTTCAACCAAATACTCTCCATATGAATCCTTTTCTCTTTTTTAACTGCTTTTCTTTTTGGTTTCTCTTCCTACTATTGCGTCACAACTAACTGTTGCATTTCAGCAGCAGGGGAAGATTCCACAGCCATGGTACCACCTACTTCACCAACTCCCTGCTGTTCCGTCACAGCTAACTGTTGTTGTTCAGCAGCAGGGGGAAATTCCATAGCCATGGTGGCAGATCCTTGACCAACTCGCTGTTGTTCACAATCTTCTTGTCTCTTTTCACCAACAACAACATCAGCAGAATTTCCTTCAGAACGAGTCCCTTCTGTACTACCAATTGAAAATGAACATATGTTGAAGTTGTGGATATCACTGGTGTCACTCATAACATTAAGAGACATGGAAATCTTCCTTCTCTTAGTATTTGGAAGAAGTTGTGATGCATCAGATGATATCTGCAAAAGCAAGGAAAATATATACATAAATACAACTGATACAAAACATACATTAGGCAAAACAAAACAACTTGTAATCGAATTGCAGAAAATAACTACCTGGTCTAAGTGCACAAATGGCTTTTGAATTCCAACGGATCCACTTCCATTAGGGTTAAATATGCCTATATCTTCATGCAAAAAAAATAATTTAAATAATACTGGCTAAATTTTATAAAATAATACAAACACAATTCACACATGTTTGTGAGCCAACAAGTGTGAATAAATGTATTTCTCCTTTTTCATATAGCCGAAGAATCTCACCAATTTCTTTTGAAGTTGCATACAATCCTTCTAAATAATAATCAAAAAAAATTTTAAAAAAATAAAGTATGTAAAATTTCAAACTGTAAAAAATATACTTGATCAAATGTAATATTCATGATCTATAGAATACCTTGACATTTGTCTTACACTGTGGTTTCCTGCATGCTTTTGTCGATATCAGCAGCTCCAGGTTCATCCAATTGTGCAACAATATCGAGGAGCATTTGAGTATTCTCTGAAAGAGTTTTATCAACTCTATCTTCATTAAATTCAGCATCATCAGAGAGTTTTTCAGTTGTATTAGCTTCCACTGCATGTTCATAAAGAGGGGGGACGGATAAATGACCTATATATATATCATATATATATATAGAAAAATTTTATACATGTACTATAAATTTCCTGTGTCGCTTCACCTAGCAAAGCGATTTCAGCGCAAATAGCAAGTGCGTCTGCAAACGGATTACATCTCTCAATATTGGTACACGCATCACTCGATGTCTGTTCTTCAGTACCAACAGGTGCATGATCTCCATCACCAATCAAATTGCCTTTTGCAAGATCACTGCCCAAAGCACAACTTGGTGCATCTCCTTCATAATCAACAACTTGATCATCTACACCTTTCTTGCTTCCAACATTCACAGTTGATAACTGTTCATCAATTACATCTTTGCTCGGTCGATCAACACTGGGATGTTCGTTGTTAAATTGTTGTTCAACACGTTGATCTCCTTCAACATCCACTTTCACAGGTGTAACATTTTCATGTGCTTTATCATGAGCAGCATTAATATCCGATAGATGCTCAAATGAGTAATTCATCCTATCATATTGTCGAGACTTTATAATTGAGCCATCGTCTGTTCCATTTGATTTGTCGACAATCTTAAACAACTCTTGAAACTTCTCATCAAAATATTCCTAGAAAAAAATTACTAACAATGAATAATCTAAATAACATTAGCACAGAAAAAAAAAAGACTTCTCTATAAATTAGCTTACCTTGAATTTTCCAAAAACCGCATCAACAATAGCAGATCGCTCATCCTCTTTAAACTGTGCAACAACTTCTTTCTCAATTATTTTTCTTTCTGCTTTTGCATGCCTTTTAACCTCACTCGTTACCCTCTAGTATAGAGACACAGAACAAAACTTCAAGTACAAAAGAATGTTGAGGTTCATCACAAAGAGAAAAAAACCTTAAGCTACTAGAATGCTGAAGTTCGGGAAAAACAGAACAAAACTTCAGGTACAAAATAATGTTGAAGTTCATCGCAAAGAGAACAAAACTTAAGCTACTAGAATGCTGAAGTTCAGGAAAAACAGAACAAAACTTCAGCTACTAGAATGCTAAAGTTCATCACAAAAAGAACAAAAAATTAAGCTACTAGAATACTGAAGTTCAGGAAAAACAGAACAAAACTTCAGCTACTATAATGTTGAAGTTCATCACAAAGAGAACAAAAACTTAAGCTACTAGAATGCTGAAGTTCGGGAAAAACAGAACAAAACTTTAGCTACTAGAATGCTGAAGTTCATCACAAAGAGAACAAAAACTTAAGCTACTAGAATGCTGAAGTTTAGGAAAAACAGAACAAAACTTCAGCTACTAGAATGCTGAAGTTCATCACAAAGAGAACAAACACTTAAGCTACTAGAATGCTGAAGTTCAGGAAAAACAGAACAAAAATTCAACTACTAGAAATGATGAAGTTCATCACAAAGAGAACAAAAACTTAAGCTACTAGAATGCTGAAGTTCAGGAAAAACAAAACAAAACTTCAGCTACTAGAATGCTGAAGTTCATCACAAAGAGAACAAAACTTAAGCTACTAGAATTGTAACGACCCGACCAGTCGTTTTGAGCTCTAGCACGTCGTTTAGCAGTTTGAAGTCGTGAGCAACTTCATTTCAGATGTTATGACTTGTAGGTGTGGTCATAATTGAATTTCGGGAAGTTTAGAGTTGGTTTGGAAAGAAAATTCTCATTTCAGAAGCTTTAAGTTAGAGAAATGGACTACGATTGAAATTTTGAGTAAACGACCTCCGAATCAAGATTTGAAGGTTCCTGCAGGTTCGTATGATGATTTCGGACTTGGGTGTATGTTCGGATCGGGTTTTGGATAACCAGGGAGCGTTTCGGAGAATATTATGGAAGTTAGCATTTTAGAAGAATTTCATAGATTTGGGCTTCAAGTGCATTTCAGTTTTGTTGATGTCCGTTTAAGATTCCAAGTCTGAGAATAGCTTCGTGTGGTGATTTAGGATTTGGGAGCGCAATCGGAAGTGAATTTGGATGTCCATAGGTCATTTTGAAGTCATTTGACTAAAGATAGAAATTTGAAGGTTTTTGAGAAATTCGACCGGAAGTGGAAGTTTTGATATCGAGGTCGGAATGTGATTCCGGAAGTTGGAGCAGGTCCGTAATGTTGATTATGACTTGTGTGTAAAATTTGAGATCAATCGGACGTGATTTGATAGGTCTTGGCATCGGATGTAGAAGTTGGAAATTTCTAAGTTCATAAAGTTAGGATTTGGGTGCGATTCGTGGTTTCGATGTTGTTTGATATTATTTGATCCCTCGATCAAGTCCATATTATGTTTTGGAATAGGTTGGTATGATTTGACGGGGTACCGGGGGCCTTGGGTGGATTCCGGGTGGTTAACGGATCAAGATTTGATGTTTGAAGAAGTTAAGATTGCTGTCATCTGGTGTGATCTGCACCTGCGAGGATTTGGCCGCAGGTGCGGCTTGGGCTCCGCAGGTGCAAGAGTGGGAAGGCTTGGCTGGGGACCGCATGTGCGATGGAATTTCCGCACCTGCAAAGCTGCAGGTGCGGACAGTGGGGCACAGGTGCGATTTTGGGCTGAAGTTGAGGAAGCCGCAGGTGCGGGAGATTGGTCGCACCCGGGGGATCGCAGGTGCGGAGGTAGGACCGCAAGTGCGGAAATTGGCCTGGGCAGAATGTTTTAAAACAAGAATTTTGGTTCATATTCCTTCATTTTCTCATGGCTTAGGCGATTTTAGGAGAGCTTCAAGAGAGGATTCATTCATGCAATGTCAAAGTAAGTAACTCCTTCATGCCTCTAAGTTGATTACAAGATTATATGCATGGATTAGGCATGGAAATTGATAGGAATTTGGGAAATATTGAAGAAACCTAGAAAAATAGAAAATTAGATTTTTAGCCACGAATTTAGCATGAATATTTGAGTAAATTGTATGTTTGAGTTAGTAAGGCTATGGGTAGAATACATCTTCGAGAAATTTTGGATTTCGGGCACGTGGGCCCGAGGGCATTTTGGTCATTTCATTGAGCAGGATTGGCAAAGTATATAATTTCAATTTTTTGAGAGTATTAGGATGAATTTTCATTGCTTTGCCGTTATGTGGTAGTTTCGGAGCGTTGTGCGTCCGTTGGAGTCGTCGGAAGGGCTTGGAGGCCGGTTATGGAAATTTTAGAGCGAGGTAAGTCTCCTTTCTAACCTTGTGAGGGGGAATCGTCCCCCTAGGTGAATTAATTCAGTACATGCTATTATCTTTGGGGGCTACGTACGCACGAGGTGGCGGGAGTCCGTGCGTAGCTACTATTATGCCATGTCCGGGTAGTCTAGGGCCCGCTAGCATGCCTTACGTGTTGTACCTGTAATCCTTCCTGTAATATTAAACTGCTAATATAATCGAAATCGTAATTGAATATCTAAAAGAAGACTAGAGTTCATTTTGTTAATCTTCTAGAAAGAAAATTGATTCCTCTGTGAATATTTGTGTACCTGGACTGGGTTGTATTATGGAATATCATTAAACTTGACAAATGAGTTTCAAAATAAAGATTTAAAAGCTATATTTCATGTTCCTTTAAGAAGAATTTTACCACTTTCCTGAGAAAAACTGTTTTCTTGGTAAAATACGGATTTATTATGAGGATATGTGTAACTTTGGGTTCCTGAGTCGCATGTATGATTCGCGATCAAGATGACCCTGTATTTGTGTGTGTATTCATATGAGCACCTGAGTCGCAGGTATGATTCGCGAGCAGGCTAGCTGTATTATTTTTAACTGCGTCGCATGATCGATTCGCGAGCGGGGTAGATAGATCCATCAATGGTTCGATCCGTTCGACCCTTCGACAGTGCACAGTTTATTATTTTTGGTTCGCGCTGTTCAACCCTCGACATTGCTTACACATGATATTTGTTGTGTAGTTGCTATGATTTTTGCCTGATTACTGGCCTGAAATATTAAATTATCAATTGGAATGACAGAGCTTTAAAGTTATTAACAGGGATTTTGGAAGAAGTTGTTCCTTCCCGTCGATAAATTGTTATTTGATTAAATCACCCATGTTGATTAATTGTATTAATATGACGAAGATATAAAGTGTTAAACGTGAACGGAGTTGAAAAATATTTAAATCCTCATTTTAATAAATTGCCTATGATAATCATGCTTAGTGTCATACCTAAATATTCTAAATTGACCTTTAGTAAGTGTCTAATTTGACCTCTCGTCACTACCTCTCTGAGGTTAGGCGGGCGAATTATTGAGTACACGTTGTTTTGGTACTCATGCTACACTTGCTGTGTATTTTATTGCACGGGTACTTTCAAAGCAATGTGGAGGATTCGGAGACTTAGGCGAGCTGCATCATCCGGAGGCGATCCGTAGCTGACAGAGTCTCCTTCGTACTGTATTTATTTCGTTTTAGATTTCCTTGACCAGTGCTATTTTGGACAGGCTTTGTAATGATTGTATAAATTCTTAGAAATTGCCCATGTACTTGTGACACCGAGTTCTGGGATATGTGTTGGGGAATATTTGTTAAAGTGTAATACTTAAACTATTGTTTTACTTTACAGATTTCTATTTGACTAAAATATAATAAAGTGCAAGGAAATATTTTTCATAAATGTTTTAAACTGAAAATTATTTTGATTAATTAATGATTGGCTTGCCTGAAAATGATGTCCGGCGCCTTCACGACCTTATGGATTTTGGGTCGTGACAATATGGTATCAGAGCGCTAGGTTCCCGTAGGTCTCACGAGTTATGAGCAAGTCTAGTAGAGTCTTGCGGGTCGGTACGGAGACGTCTGTACTTATCTTCGAGAGGCTACAGGGCTGTTAGGAGTACTTCCCTTCTTGATTCCTCATCGTGCGAGTTGATTCCTTTGAGGCTTATGCCTATGTTCATTCCTACTCAATCTTATGCGTCGCGAAACGCTTGCTATGAATCAGGAACTTGAGGAATTGAAATGGAGCTACAGATGTAATTCGAGATGTTTCCATGTATAATTGGTTGGGGATGTTTTTATGGCCCCGCAAGAGAATAATATGTTGTTTCGGCTCAGTAGCTGTGTTTCTGGGAGCCTTAAGGATGTGCTCGGGTAGTGATGATGCTTGCGATTAGTTATCGCGCGATGTCGTTATGATGATAGAATGCTTGCCCGTATGTTGGGGGAGATGAATGGTTTGAATGGAGGTCTTCTCAGAGTTTGATTTCGAGATTTCGGTGTTTTTGTTCCAGCAGGGGAAATGCATTTGGATTCTGAATGGTCCGGTTGGGGTTGATAAAGTAGTAAGACTTGGTGTCTTCAAGTGAGGTGGGATATGTACCTGTGACATGTAGTCGTCGTCATCGATCGAATGGAATGTGTTAAGTTTGTCGGTTCTATGGTTTCTTCGATTGCGTGGGGTCATAGTATTGAGAAGAAGTATTGAAGAAAGCGGTTGGCATAGATCGTGAGGTGCGGTGGTTCAGCACCGGATAAGGGTTGGTAACGGAGGCAGCTAGAGAAAGATGATCTTCGGAGAGCTTGAAGTCGTGGTGATCTGCTGGTTTGAGAGCTACAGAGAATGTTCCTGAAGTGAGGCTAGGTGGTGGTTCCATCTCTAGGAGGCTAGGTGTAAGAAGCGGAAGTCGAGCAGTCGCAAAGTGGGGGAGCGACAACATAGATTGGAATTTGAAGATGGTGTCGTGCATTTAATGGATGTCCATGAGGAGCGGACGGACTAGTAAAGTTGGTAAATGAAGCAGGGCGTAGGATGGCGTATTAAAGTCGCAGAGAGCGTGTATTTCAGCATCGTTGGAAGGTGTCCGCGGATGATTTCCACAGGTGGGTTATCTTCTGTGAATAGGTTAGCGATGGCGGGGTTGGCAGGTCTCGGTGAAGGGTTATAGTGGCTATTCGGTAGGAGGCGGAATGTGTGAATGATGCTAGAGAATTTGATTATTTAGGGAGTGCTAGAAAGAGGGTCTGGAAGAATTAGACGGTTGAGATAGATCGCGTTATCAAAGGAGAAAGGATTTCAGCAGGGTCTAGAGTGGTGCAAGGAGTAGCTTCGGGCTAAGTGGGGGAGTCTCACCTTCTGCAGTTGGGTTATAGGGTTGTCTTCGCCTAGGGTCACTGATTGTCGGTGTGTTGACAAGTTATTTCAGCTAAGGGAAAGGAGTAAAATGGCGATTGTGCGCAGAATCTGATGATTATGTGCAAAAGTGTCAGGATAGTGACTCAGTCACATGTTTCATTGAAACGGGTGTTCTTGTGCTAGAAGAGCCTTGGAGTTGATTGCATTCGGGGCCAGTCGGAGTGGGTGACTCCCAATAGCAGTCCTAGTGAGTTCAAAAGTTAAGAATGTAGCGTTTAAGGATTTCAGGCAGCAGTATGATCGAGAATCGAGCTTTTGCAGAGTAATTTTTGAGAAAAAGGAGGATGGTTGGAATGTTCTATGATATGTTTCAGCATGCAAGATAGTATTGGAGGAGTGAGGGGAATAAACTCCGAATTGTAGAAAGATTATCAGAAGGGTACGTGACGGGTTGCGGGATTTAGGCAGCATAGTCTCGCGAATCAAGGTCACTCGGGATGAGTGAGGGTTGAGTTTGCTATGAGTTGAAGGAAGTTGCTATTATTCCTGAGGCAATTGAAGATGATTAAAAGCAAATAGATTGATTAGCCATGGTTGAAATGGCACATTTGCGGCAGTGATCGATTCCTTTGATGCGATTAAGTTATGCATGTTGTTTGTGCCGGTGTGTGCGGGGCTTGTCGGCCGTCGTAACGGATTTCATGTGGGAGCATTTGAATTCTATGGCATGTCAGGCGTAGGCGGATCCCGAAAGTTTTATGGTGGTATAGAATACTACTTAAGGATTTGCATGTTGGGTGATAGTGGGGATTCACTCGCGTGTTGAGATGGTACTCTTGAATTGAGTTAAGTAAAAGGTTTCTATATGATGAAGTGTTCACCCTATTGGTGGTTCAGAAGTTATGATGGAATTCTTGCGTTACCTCATATTGACATGTTAGGTGCGGTAAGCAGTATGTAACTGGGAGTAAGAATTGAGAATGTGGTTCGGTGTTAATAAGGGTGTCATAAGCTCGGAAGAGCAAGAAAAAGTGATTTGAAAGTTCAGAGTAAGCTAGTGTTACCTTCAGTGTCACCTGAGATGGATATTCGGTGGAAGAGGCTCTGTACCTTGGTTATGGGTTCTTGATTTGTCTTACAGCGTAGTATGGCTAGTGGTGGATGTGCAGATTTGTTGCCTTGTGTGGAAGGTCGTGGAAGCGTGACCGTGAAAAGATTGTATAAAGTGTGACATGTAGTCACTTGATGGATTGAGGATTTGGACTGAGTATAAAGAAGTGCAATGTTGTTTATTTGAGAAGTTATGCCTGAGAGGCGTTCAGTTCATTTGGTTGTGGATTGTGGGGGTGTTTTTCCCGGCTATGATGGTTGTTCTTGCGTATTATGAGAGGAAGTGGGTTAATGTGAACCCAGGTAAAAGCTATCAGCTTAGTTTGGTGCGAGCAAGGTGACTCGATGTCTGTGGATGGATTTAAATATGAATGGGCTCCGTATGAGCCAGGCATGTTCATTTCAGTAGAGCGCTTTTCATGGAAAGGTATTAGAACAGCGGATGTTGTTCCGTCTTCGTCAAATCCATGTGTTATTATGATTGTGCCTTGTGAGTTGTGAAACAGCTTGATAATTTCCTATGTGTTGAGGTCCCGCGTAGTGGGGACGTTATGTGAGCAGGATAGCTCTTGAGATCCAGAGTGTATATATATATATGTCGCACCTCAGTTGTGCTTTAGTTTTGTAGCCTACGGCTTTATCAGTCTCCCCGGGATGGTATTATGCACTTAGCGTGCTTGTGATCGATATTCAGTAATTTGTAATAGTGAGCAAATCAGCTCCGTATATATGTATCTTCTTATGTAAATTTTATGTGTGGATCGGGTGGCACGTCGCCACGGGTATGTTATTCGGATCAGGTTGCACGCCGCAACATTGTGATGATGAGTAAGGTTCCTATATTTATTTTCTTGTGTTCTACTTCCTATTTTCTGATAAGAATTCATATTAGTTGCGTGAGTTGAATAGTTACTTCCTGAGTCATTTCTTATTATCATGTTCGATTTATGGTCTATTGGTGCGATGTGGTATCATGTGAGGCTGTTGGCCATGTTTGGGGTGATTTGTTGTCTAAGCAGTTCATTCTAGGTGATACGGGACTATCAGATCAGGGATCAGTGCGATGAGGTTATGTGAAGTGTATATTAAAGAACAAATACCATTATTCAGGTTCATAATGAAGTGATGATTTTAGTCAAGATGAGATATTCAAGGATTTGTTAACTCTGTAGTTGAGTATGAATTTCTGCACATTTCCTCTGTTGTGGTGGTATCGTCATCATTATAGCCGGATGTATGTGTGTGTGTGTGTATATATATATATATATATATATATCATGAGGTGCATTGGGAGCATCAGATTCGTGGAATTTTAGCTATTGAGGTTCAGGGAACGTCATTGTGGTTAGATTATGAATCTTGCGCTGCATGGCGCTAATTCAGCAAAGGTATGCAGTCACGTTCTGGTATGTCATGTGGTAATTGATACGGTGTTTATATATTGGAACTAGGCCTGGCAGAGAAATTTCAGGTGTTTGAACGAATTCTGAGCTTATTATATGGATAGAAGGAGGAATCTTCATATTTGATCAAGCTAATGTGCTCAACTGGGTTGTGGTGGTACGGGTAGGTGCTCGAGGTGTTATACAGTGATTTTCAGATAACTCCAGAGCAGTTCTTAGCACGTTCGAGGACGAACATCGGTTTAAGTGGGGGAGAATGTAAAGACCTGACCGGTCAGTTTGAGCTCTAGCGTGTCGTTCAGCGGTTTGAAGTCGTGAGAAGCTTTGTTTCAGGTGTTATGACTTGTAGGTGTGGTCGGAATTGAATTTTGGGAAGTTTAGAGTTGGTTTGGAAAGAAAATTCTCATTTCATAAGCCTTAAGTTGGAGAAATGGACTAAGATTGAAATTTTGAGTAAACGACCTCGAAATCAGGATTCGAAGGTTCCTTCAGGTTCGTATGATGATTTCAAACTTGGGCGTATGTTCGGATCGGGTTTTGGATAACCCGGGAGCATTTCGGCGAATATTATGGAAGTTAGCATTTTAGAAGAATTTCATAGATTTGGGCTTGAAGTGCATTTCAGTGTTGTTGATGTCCGTTTGGGATTCCGAGTCTGGGAATAGCTTCGTGTGGTGATTCAGGAGTTGGGAGCGCGGTTGGAAGTGAATTTGGATGTCCGTAGGTCATTTTGAAGTCATTTGGCTAAAGATAGAAATTTGAAGGTTTTTGAGAAATTCGACCGGAAGTGGAAGTTTTGATATCGAGGTCGGAATGCGATTCTGGAAGTTGGAGCAGGTCCGTAATGTTGATTATAACTTGTGCGCAAAATTTGAGGTCAATCGGACGTGATTTGATAGGTCTCGACATTGGATGTAGAAGTTAGAAATTTCTAAGTTCATAAAGTTGGGATTTGGGTGCGATTCGTTGTTTCGATGTTGTTTGATGTGATTTGAGGCCTCGAGCAAGTACACATTATGTTTTGGAACAGGTTGGTATAATTTGACGGGGTACCAGGGGCCTCGGGTGGATTCCGAGTGGTTAACGGATCGAGATTTGAAGTTTGAAGAAGTTAAGATTGTTGTCATCTGGTGTGATCCGCACCTGCGAGGATTTGGCCGCAAGTGCGGCTTGGGCGTCGCAGGTGCGAGAGTGGGCAGGCTTGGCTGGGGACCGCAGGTGCGATGGAATTTCCGCACATGCGAAGTCGCAGGTGCGGACAGTGGGGCGCAGGTGCGATTTTGGGCTGAAGTTGAGGAAGCCGCATGTGCGAGATATTGGTCGCAACTACGGGATCGCAGGTGCGGAGGTAGGACTGCAGGTGCGGAAATCGGCCTGGGCAGAATGTTTTAAAACAAGAATTTTGGTTCATTTGCCTTCATTTTCTCATGGCTTAGGCGATTTTAGGAAAGCTTCGAGAGAGGATTCCTTCATGCAATGTCAAGGTAAGTAACTCCTTCATGCCTCTAAGTTAAATACAAGATCATATGCATGGATTAGGCATGGAAATTGGTAGGAATTTGATAAATATTGAAGAAACCTAGAAAAGGATTAGGCATGGAAATTGGTAGGAATTTGACAAATATTGAAGAAACCTAGAAAAATGGAAAATTGGATTTTTAGCCACGAATTTAGCATGAATATTTGAGTAAATTGTATATTTGAGTTAGTAAAGTTATGGGTAGAATACATCTTCGAGAAATTTCGGGCATATGCGCCTGAGGGCATTTTGGTCATTTTACTGAGCAGGGTTGGGATATAATTTGAATTTGTTGAGAGTATTAGGATGAATTTTCATTGCTTTGCCATTATGTGGTAGTTTCGGAGCATTGTGCGTCCGTTGGAGTCATCGGAAGGGCTTGGAGGCCGTTTATGGAAATTTCGGAGCGAGATAAGTCTCCTTTCTAACTTTGTGAGGGGGAATCGTCCCCCTAGGTAAATTAATTCAGTACATGCTATTATCTTTGGGGGTTACGTACGCACGAGGTGATGGGAGTCCGTGCGTAGCTACTATTATGCCATGTCCGGGTAGTCTAGGACCCACTAGCATGCCTTACGTGTTGTACCTGTAATCCTGCTTGTAATATTAAACTGATAATATAATCGAAATCGTAATTGAATATCTAAAAGAAGACTATAGTTCATTTTGTTAATCTTTTAGAAAGAGAATTGATTCCTCTGTGGATATTTGTGTACCTGGACTGGGTTGTGTTATGGAATATCATTAAACTTGACAAATGAGTTTCAAAACAAAGATTTAAAAGTTATATTTCATGTTCCTTTAAGAAGAATTTTACCACTTTCCTGAGAAAAACTATTTTCTTGATAAAATACGGATTTATTATGAGGATATGTGTACCTTTGGTGCCTGAGTCGCATGTATGATTCGCGAGCAGGATGACCCTGTATTTGTGTGTGTATTCATATGAGCACCTGAGTCGCAGGTATGATTCGCGAGCAGGCTAGCCATATTATTTTTAACTGAGTCGCATGATCGATTCGCGAGCGGGGCAGATAGATGCATCTATGGTTCGAGTTGTTCGACCCTTCGGCAGTGCACAATTTATTATTGTAGGTCTGTGCAGTTTGACCCTCGGTATTGCTTGTGCATGATATTTGCTGCGTAGTTGCTATGATTTTTGCCTGATTATTGGCCTGAAATATTAAATTATCAATTGGAATGACAGAGATTTAAAGTTATTAAAAGGGATTTTGGAAGAAGTTGTTCCTTCCCGCCGATAAACTGTTATTTGATTAAATCACCCATGTTGATTAATTGTATTAATATGACGAAGATATAAAGTGTTAAAGGTGAACGTAGTTGAAAAATATTTAAATCCTGATTTTAATAAATTGCCTATGATAATCATGCTTAGTGTCATACTTAAATATTCTAAATTGACCTTTAGTAAGTGTCTAATTTGGACTCTCGTCACTATCTCTCTGAGGTTAGGCGGGTGACTTACTGAGTACACGTTATTTTTGTACTCATGCTACACTTGCTGTGCATTTTATTGCACAGGTACTTTCATAGCAATGTGGAGGATTTGGAGACTTAGGCGAGCTGCATCATCCGGAGGCGATCCGCAGCTGACAGAGTCTCCGTCGTACTGTATTTATTTCATTTTAAATTTCCTTGTCCAGTTGTATTTCGGACAGGCTTTGTAATAATTGTATAAATTCTTTGAAATTGCTCATGTACTTGTGAAACCGGGTTCTGGGATATGTGTTGGGGTATATTTGTTAAAGTGTAATACTAAAACTATTGTTTTACTTGACATATTTCTATTTGGTTAAAATGTAATAAAGTACAAGGAAATTTTTTTCATAAATATTTTAAACCGAAAATTATTTTGATTAATTAATGATTGGCTTGCCTGAAAATGATGTCCGGCGCCATCACGACCTTATGAATTTTGGGTCATGACAAGAATGCTGAAGTTTAACAGAAACATAACAAAACTTCAGCTTAAAACATGTTGTATTTTTACAAAACACAAAAATAAAAATAAAAAATTCAGAACAAAACTTACAGAACATATTGTATTGACTAATTCATTGTCAAACGCCGTTGTAGAACGGTTAGAACGACTATGGGTACGAGGTGATTCACCAGTTGAAGTTCGACGGGTATCTTTTGATCGACTCTGACTACGTGGTGATTCACCAGTTAAAGGAACCGCATTAACTACCCTTGAACGAATCCGGCTGCATGGCAATTGTCCAATCAAAGGCATTGAATTCAATTCCTCTTCTGTAGGAATTATATCCAATACCTTAAAATTCCGATATTCCTGTTTAATACAAAAAAAGTATATTATGAAAATAAAATAAAAGTAATACGTCAACATATTAACAAAACTACAAAAAATAAAAAAATATTCACTTAATGATTACTGAAATATTTCTCAAGTTCTTTATATTTAGGCTATCCCACACATACATAACGTAACATCTTGGGAACCTGAGGGGAATCAAGGTACTCGTCGTCTTTAATATACCTCTTCCGAAGATCGGGGAAACGCTCATAGAACCAAACACACAATGGATATGGAAATCCACCAACAGTATACTCAGTAAGAATGTTCGTTGGATTGGTTATCCAATGCATGTTTCATTGACGTAATGAGCTTCTCATAAGACACATTACCCTAAGGATAATCAGCACAAACATTATCACCTTCGACAACGGCTGCATAATCCTCTAGCACCGTTGGTTCATTCTTTTTACCAAATAAAACAGACTCCACAACAAGAATTTCCATAAGTTTAACAGCATCTTCATCACTCTCACATACATGTTTGAAATTTACATCATTCTTCTGAATTATATCACGGGACATAAAATCTCGAATGTCCTTCAATGTCACACCCTTAGACTTACCAAAATATCGTTTCAAAATCGTGCTCTCTCGTTTTGATGTTTTTCAACATTATGTGCGGTGATCCTCAAACCGCACATAATGTGAAAGTCTTCAAGGGTGAACGATACATTATGCCCAAAAATCTTGAACTAATGGAGTCTCGATCATTGGTGAATATTTGAGAAATACACAAGCAATGAACCAACTTCATGCTGCATTTGAAGTTCTCCATAGCCAAAATATACCGAAAAGTACCATTAGTTAGCTTATCTTCTTGTGCAGGAGTCGAGAAAGTTTTGATTAAACTCTTCAAATCGTGGTTACCCTTCCAGTAAGCACAACAGTTAAACCAATCTCGAAACTCAAAATATCTTTCCCCTGCTCTTGTAGGAGGAACAATACAGACTGAAGGACCTTTTGATAGTTTATGGTTTTTAGATGCTTTAGCTGCTGGAGGATTTGAAGGTGCTGTAGGATTTATAGAAGCCATCTGTTGAAAGAAAGTAAAAGATATCAGTTAAAAAATTCAGCTCAAAGAAGACAAACTCAGCAAATATAAAACAAAAACTTCAGCTCCCAAATATGCTGAAGTTCACCAAGACAAAACAAAAAACTTCAGCTCCAATATGTTGAAGGGTCACCAAAACAAAACAAAAACTCCAGCTCCCTATATGCTGAAGTTTCACCAAAACAAAGCACAAACTCCAGCTCCTAAACAAAAACAAGGTGAAGTTCACCAGTTACAAAACACAAAACTTCAGCTCCCACTTTCATAAAAATATAACACCAATAATTAAACACACAAAAAAAAACTTCAGCTCCCACTTTCAAATAAATATAACAAAAAACACAAATAAAATTCAGCTCCCTAACTAAAGAATTTACAGAATGTTCATTAAAAACAGACACACACGTTCAAAAACTTCAGCATATCACCAAAACAAAACAAAAACTTAAGCTCCCAATATGCTGAAGTTCCCCAAAACAAAACAAAAAACGTTAGCTCCCAATATGTTGAAGGGTCACCAAAACAAAACAAAAACTTCAGCTCCCAATATGCTGAAGTTTCACCAAAACAAAGGAAAAACTTAAGCTCCTAAACAAAAATAAGCTGAAGTTCACCAGTTACAAAATACAAAACAGACACACACGTTCAAAAACTTCAGCATATCGCCAAAACAAAACAAAAAATTAAGCTCCCAATATGCTGAAGTGCACCAAAACAAACAAAAAACATTAGCTACTAACCAAAAAACAAAACAAAACACCACCTGCTAAAATGCTGAAGTTAACCAGTTACAAAACAAAAAACTTCAGCAAAGCACAAATTTAACACCAATAATTAAACACAAAAAATAAAAAACATCAGCTCCATAAAATTAAGGTATACATGACAAAAAATCACTATAGAACTAAACTCTAACAAACTATCGAACATGAATATCACAAAAACAAACAAAACCCTATAGAACATGACTATCACAAAAACAAACAAAACTCAGAAATTAAATCGTAAAGTTACTGCAATGTACCTGTGATTATACGTAATATTGTTGGCGAACAAACAGTTGAAAAATCAAAAACAATGACGATAACCGTTTTGATTTCGTAAAAGCGAAGAACGGGAGAGAAAGAGAGTATTTGCAAAGTAGAGGAATGGGGTTTACTTGAAGAGAAAGTAGTCTTTTAATAAAAAGGGTAAAATTATCTTTTCGAAAGGCTTATAACAAAAAAAAATGGGTACGGGTGCCAACATAGAAACAAAGCAGCTACAGGTTAAAAAGGGGCGCCTAAATAACGCGCCCCGTGCAATTTTTACCTTTTATCCCTATAGACTGAAATTTGGTTTCTCTATAGCAATTCAAAATCATACCGGGGTGATGATACTAGCAGTAGCATGGGTTAGTTATTTTTTGGACTAGTAATCGAAAAATAATCAGTGTTTGTAAAGTTATTGAAAAACAATTACTGTTTTGCTGAAACACGGAAAGTTCCAGCATAATATGCGGGATTCTGGAGCTCCTACATATAAACTTCCAGCATATTATGTTGGAGCTACAACACACGGAAAGTTCCAGCGTAATATGCGGGATTATGGAACTCCTGCGTATAGTCTTCTAGCATATTATGTTGGAACTCCAGTACATTATGAAATTCCAGCACATTATTTTGAAATCTCATATGTAAAAAATCTCGAAATTCAGCAACATATTATGCTGGAATGTTTTCGAATTTTTAAGAGTATTTTTGTACGAATTTTATTTTTACATGAAACAGTAACTATAATTCATTTATTTTAAAACTGTGGCTATTTATCAACTACCAGTTGTAAATTTTGCTATTTTTTCAATTATCAGTTGTACTTTATTTTACATAAAAGGGCATATATTTTTCATTCTATGGTATTTATTTCATGTTGACGTAGGTTTTATCTTTTTGTCTTGTTTCTTTAAATAATGAAAAAAATAGACGATTGTTGGATCTTGCTAAAAGAATTTGCATTAAGATCTATTTGTTGCCATAAAAATAACATCAGAATAACAGTTGACAAATTTGAATTAATTTCTTAAGAGAAAAATTGAAGTACTAGCCACCCGCTTGATACTGGATTGTGTTATTTGTGCTGGAATTTTGAAAGACTTTTTAAATGAAGAATTGGATTGAGTTGAATTATTGAATTCTAAATATAGCCTGATAAGGGCGTGTTGAGCTGGCTAACCAATCCATTTTGACTACCCCTTTGAAACAAATGAGTAAGCTATCAACTTTTTTGAGAATATAAGAAAAGAGAACTAGAAAACAAACCGATGATTATTGGAATCCATTATTACTTTACTGGAACTTGTAGAAAAAGAATACTCAAAACTTCAGGGGTTGTTTGGTACGAGGTATAAGAAGATATAATGCTGACATAAGAATTTAATATTATCTTAATATTTGTTTGATTATTAAATTTGATATAAGTTATTCCGGGACTAAAATTAGTACCGGGATAACTTATACCTTATAAAGGGTGAGGTAATTAGTCGGGATAACTTATACCTTCTTCTTAAAAATTATGCAATAGTCGTTTTCAATACAACATACCAAACACTGGATTAAAAAATAATACCAGGATAACCAATCTCAACATAACTTATTCCAGCATAATTTATCCCGGCATAAGTCATATTCAAACCAAATGTTAGGATGTATATGTTGGGATTAGTTATGCTGTAATTGTTTTTATCAACAATTTGGCTTGATGTATTAAAAATAACATGCATTGCATAATTTATTTTAAAATTATTTGTTTACAAATACCCTCCATATTCTTTGGAAAGGATTTGAAAGGGTAGTAATATCTTTATATATGCTTATTCATATATTAAAAACTATAGTGTTGTTAATGTTATGGTTTAGTTGTATAAGAATAATACTGAATAGGATGTATAATAAATACAGATATTAATTGCACATAGGAAAAAATACAACCAAACAAGAAATTAATAATATTAAAGTTAATACATAAATATTATTTTATCTAATACAATCAAACTTCTCTATAACAATCTCGTTTGTTCCTGATAATTTTGGATGTTATAGCGAATTGTTGTTATAGAAAACATATATTATAACAAAGCATGAAATTTGATTCCGGAAAAACTTGACTTTTATAGTGACTTGATGTTATATAAGGATGTTGTTATAGAGAGGTCTGACTCTACATCCACCAAACGACCCCTAAAAGCTAATAATAATGTAAAAATAGCACGGGCTAGCCAATTGACTGAACATTCAAAAATAGTCAGCGTTTGTAAAATTATTAAAAAATAGCCACTATTTTGCTGTAACACGAAAAGTTCCAGCATAATATACTGGAGATTGGTGGAAATGTGTATGAACTTACAACATATTATGCTGGAATTCCAACACGTGAAAAGTTCGATATAATATACTGGAGATTGGAGCACCTGTGTATGAACTTCCAGCATATTATGCTGGATCGGTATATTTTTCGAATTTTAAGTAGTATTTTTGTTCAAATTTATTTTTACATAAAAAGTGATTAATATGACTATTTTTGAATGACCACGGGTAAATTTGATTATTTTTGAATTTAGCTCCATAATAATGCAATGAAAGAATTATATATTTGTAGTTTTAACCAAATTGCAAAAATGTCCAATTTCAAGAATCATCTAGTGCCACGTGTGAAGCAGATGTAGATTCTAGAACAAATTTTATACACACACAAGCAATAGAGAGACAGAAGGAGCGAGAGTGCCGTCCAAGTTTCAACTCTCAGATTCTCTTTCAATTTCCGTTTCTGCAAAAAATTAGAAAAACGAGATTACTTCTTTCAAACAGAAAAGAAACAAGCAAAGAATAGCACATAACCAAACCAAACAATATTCTCAATTATAAAGGCTGACCTTTTTAGAAATCTTCCTTTTTGTTGAAAGGTAAGTCAAAACTAGTCCTTCTTCTTCTTCTTTTGTTTATCAGTTATGTTTTTGTATATCTGATTGGTTTGAATCGTTGCATTATTCTTTCTATCAAGTCTTAGTTTTGCTGCCTCTGTGTGTGTGTGTGTGTGTGTTTTCTGTTTTGGCCTTGTAATCTATTTTTCTGTTATCTGGCGTTTACTGTAGAGAATGATGTTTTCTGTGGAATGTTTTATATTTGAAAATATTCCTTTTGGGTGCTTTTTCTAGTGTTTGATTAGGTATAAAGTAGGTTGACATATGAGAATCATACAAGGTGTACAACAGGGAATGAAGATAGTAATTTCGTGAAATTTTTTTAGCGGTAAACGTTGGCTGTTATGTATAGATATTGATTGAAGTAACTGATAGAGGAAAATGATTCGGTAATCTAATCTATGTAGCCCGGTGCACAAAGCATTCCACATTCGTTCAGGGTGTGGCGAGGGGCCGCAGCCCAAGGGGTGTGATGTAGACATATTACCCTAATGCAAGCATTAGTGGCTGCTTCCACGGCTCGAATCCTTGACCTATAGGTCATACGAAGACAATTTTACCGTTGCTCCAAGGTTCCCCTTCTGATTCTACAACCTAAAATGCTGCGAAATCGAAAATTTTACCAGAACCTATTTCTGGTAAATTCGTGTAATTTGATCATGTTTTGCCCTATGCTTGTGATACAGAAATACTGCACAAGTAGAAATTTCTACTGATATACCTGATTCCATGATAATGCATTTGGTTAAGCAAAGGGGTCTCAACAAGATAGTCCAAAAGCAACTATTATGATCAAACTGTATTGAATGTATCTTACTAGAGGTAACTGGATAGACATAATTTCATTTTGTTATATACTGATTCCTTAGTGTAATATCGGTAATCTCGAAGTGTCAACTATATATGTTGAAGGCCCTGAAGACTACATTTGAAATGTTGTCTACTGTCTATATCGGGTTTAAACTCATGCAATTCTTTGAGTTTCTAGTAAAAAATAGAGTAGTATATAAATATAAGTTAAAACTGCTTATGGTGTAAATTCTTCTGCTACGGCAAACATTTGCTGTCTTTGTTGGACTGCTTGGCACCTCTGAAGCTGATAAATAGCATATTTTTGAGATTGATATTGTTTATGTTTCATATTTCCTCTCACTATTTTCAGAAGAAATATAGTACGGACAAAAGTCGAAGTAAGCTTACATAAACATTTTAGGGGGAAGGAAAAGCTGGTATTCTTTTATCTGCAGCAACTTTAATGGAAATCAACACTTACCAAACTCGCGCTGAGCTGCTTCTTCGAAGCTACATGCTTTCAAATTCTTTCATTGTCTACTCTTCTGTTATTGGCGGCATTTTCGCATGCAAAATGGTATGATTAGTCCTCTTTGTGTCTCAACTTCTAATTGAGTAGTATTTCGCTTTCTACACTTGAATTTAATGTATAATCATGTTTACTGTGCTCAATCCTCTTGAGAAAATGTATACTTCATTGTTTTGTATTACTAGCATTTCTTAAGTACCCGGTTGTTTCAGGTATATGATCTTAGCCAGATATTCACTTCTATTTACTTTAAGGGCTATGCTGGCCTCTCAAAACCCCAACAAGTTGAGTGGAATAACCGGTAATTAATAATCCTTTTCCCCTCATTTTTACTATTCTTTGTCATGGTCAATTAAATATAAGCTTCACACGGTGTAGGTCCATATCTACGGTCCATGCTATTTTCATTACAGCTATGTCCCTGTATTTGGCATTCTGGTCAGATCTTTTCTCTGATGATCAGCTCTCTGGCCTTGTTACTATGCGGAGTTCCACTTTATCAACCGTTGTATTGGGGGTGAGTGCTTTATTAACCGCTCATGTTCTTGTTTACCTATCACTACTGGTAAAACAAGGGATTGTGCTACAAAATTGGTGACTAATTGGTATTAATTTGTTGGTAGAAATAAGGAATATATTATCACATTGGTGTATTTAACTTTGGTTAATAGGCCTTTTTGAGCATCAGTGAGCTGTGATGTTAGTTAAAGTTATCTGTTCATACTTCTGTTACATTGCTGAAATTTCTAATTGTTCTTACATATTTGGTTAAGTTATCACTTTACATGGTTTCTTTTCACAATTTGGTTGTGAAAAGTTTAAAGAGGTGATTTTGGGGGCTTCTATATCTGCATCACGATAAAGCTCCTTTTGCTAGGTGCCTTTAACCACACCCATTATTGTGCATTCACCTTTAGAACCTAGAGGTGTTCATTGTAAAATGATCTGGATCACAAATGTCCATCTGGAGTTCCTTGAATCCCCTCCCGTTGTTTGTTCTTCTCATCTAGTTACTTTTTCTTAGGGGCTGAGGCACTTTAGCCAGTGAAAGTAATTCTTCCTCGTGTTTTTGTATAGTTTTCTTGTCATATTACTTCTGTAGTGTCATCACATTTCTTCCATTGATAACTTAACCCCAGGTTTGTTTATTATCTCACATCAGAATCACCCAGAACTTGTGGTTCAAATCAGCATGTTACTTGTTTTTTCAGTCAGTGATTTTACATACAAAGAAAAGAGAAAAGATTAGTTAGTTGGTCAGAGAATTAAGAAAAGTAGAAAACCATGAGCATCAATGACTTGAATCTTTGACCACATACTTCCTTCCTTTATATCAAAAGTTCAAATAGTGGTAAATTTCTATGCGTACTCTGAGGGACAACATACATGTCATACTCTTTTGCTGGTGAAAAACAATGCTGCTATGTTGTCTCTATTGGACTGATTAATAACTGCACTAATATTGTATCTTCTAATGTATTCTGGTCATGAATGGAATTCTTATGATTGTTGAGTCTCCCAATTAGATGTTAGCAGGGGCGGTAGCAGTTTCTCTGAGGCAGTAATGGTCTAATCATGAAATCATACGTTATTCTTTGTAATTGACCACTGGCATCTTTGGGTCTTGTGTGATGCATAATAGCTTCAGACAGAACATTTAGGTCAGGTGTGTAAAGCTGATGTCAGAGAGTTTTTCAAAGATGCAATTCATCAGAGAAAGTCAATCTTGAAATTAGTATTTGTGAGATGGTTAATCCTTTGAGCCGAAGGTCTATCGGACAACTTCTCTACCTTCAAGGTAGGGGTAAGGTCTGCATACACACTACCTTCCCTAGACTCTACTTGTGAGATTATACTGGGTTTTTTGTTTTTGTTGTTGTTGTTGTTGTTGAGATGGTTAATCCTCTCTTTCTCTGTTTTTTATATGTTCTGGAAGCTTTTAAAATTTAATGTCCTTATATTTAATTTATTTTCATTTCCATTTACGTGTTTCCATCTCAGCACTTGTTTCTTTTTTAATCAGTTTTATTGTTTTCTTCATAGGTTTCCTTGGGATATTTTCTTTCTGATGTCGCGATGATCTTTTGGTATTATCCTTCTTTAGGTGGACTGGAGTATGTAAGTACCTTTTGTTTTCCTTCCTTTTTAATCTTTACTTGCATTTCTTTTGACTTGAAATATGATTTTCAACCTTCCTTTGGTGACTGATATATTCCTCATGCTTGTGCAGGTGGTTCATCACCTTCTTTCTATGGTGGCAGTAACATATTCAATATTGACTGGTGAGGGGCAGCTTTATGTGTACATGGTTTTAGTTTCTGAGGCAACTACACCTGGGATCAACTTGAGATGGTACCAATGGAATTATCAAAAACCGACTTGCTTCTTTACGAATTATCTTTCCCAACTTTCGATTTTCTTGACCAATCCTTTATGTCTGCAAAGGTATCTTGATGTAGCTGGATTGAAAAAGTCTAAAGCATACCTCCTAAATGGTTTCATGATGGTGTTTGCTTGGCTGGTATGTAAAGTATTTCCTTCTTCTTTCTGTAATGACCGATTAAAAGTTTTTGTCGAGTTTTTGTTTTCTTTTGCTACTTTCTTTTATTACATACTAAATCATTGATCTTTATTTCAGGTTGCCAGAATATTGTTATTCATTTACTTGTTCTACCACGTCTACCTCCACTACGATCAGGTATATTCCAAATTAATGACGAGATTCTAAGATTACACTAACAACGTTACAGCGCCTGCAAATTTTTGCTTTGCTAGTTTGCTCTATTTCTTTTTCAAATGATCTTAGTTATCCATGTTTGAAGTGATACCAAAGAGCCGTAACAGTAAAAATTCTGCCGAAAAACAAAATGTCGTCAATTCTGCAGCTAATCGATTTCTTTTTTTCGTATTGAAACAGGTTAAGCAGATGCATTCATTTGGGATTTTACTGATGTCTGTCGTGCCATCGGTTATTGGTGTGATGAACTTGCTTTGGTTTTGGAAGATTGTGAAAGGACTTGTGAAGACTTTAGCAAAGAGGCACTGAAGTTTGGACCAATTTCCCTGATAATACATCAAATGCCTTTTTTTTAAAACATGTACATTTCAACCTGAGAAATTTCAACCCTGGGAAAAAAGTAGTTTTAGCAAGATCTGGGGTTTACATGAGGAAAAAATATTACTTAAGTTTCTTTCTGTACATAACAATTGGATACAGCAATGTTTAGTGATTTATTCTCGTTTGTCCAAGTTTTGCTGGATAAATTACGTACCAATGTTGGTGGAATAGCTATCCAATGAAATAGTCGAGGTTCGCTCAATATCAGCTATTCTGGTAAAAAATTCTTTCACAAACTCTCTACATACACCAAACACAATTTTCTGAATTTCCATGTTCCATATCAGATAGAGAGAGAGAAAAAAGAAATTCTTGAGTGTTGTAAACACGATCTTTATTTCAAAATTGAGGATATACTGATAAATAATTCTCTCAAAGTGTAGAAAAGGAAGGACTAAATGATAAGAATTAAATAATCCACTAGAATTTCTTTTTCATTCGTACAAAAACTACTGGCCACCTAGACCTAGCTACAAAGACCAGTATTATTGCTATACCACAAAGTACTATAAAATAAAACAAATAGTAATTATAGCTAGGGGACTACTCTATAGTCTATATTAGCATAATTAACAATAGAAACATGAGGAAATAGATAAATCAAGATTAATGTGAGAATTGTCCTTAGTAGAGTTTTCAGACTGGGAATTTTGATAATCATCCAAATTAGGCCAAAAATTGATCTCCCTTTCACATTCACCATCTTCTTCTTCTTCCTTTGTCATTCCACTACTTAAACTTCCTTGTGCTTCCTGGAAATTAACCACAAATTAAGACAGTGAAAATAATAAGTAATTTGATAATAACAAGGTTGGTTACATTGATAATCACTTGACATTCACTTTATATTTCACTAAACTAGTCTTTTGTACTTTGCACAAATTAGTTTAATAAATTTCGTTTATATTTAGGAAAAACTGAGTGACCTTTTTTTACAAACAATAGTTTAGTGAATTTCAGTGTAACAAAAAAAATAAAAATTGAGTCACTATCTGGCAAATTCCCAACATAATTACATCAATTTTTTATCAATGTTAGAGGAAAAGAAATAAATCAAGAGTTAAATAGAAAAAAAAATCAGACCTGATGGTAGTCATAGCAGTATACATTTTCAGCAATTTGGTCAGTATATTCATTTACCCCCCCTAATTTGTAAGACAATTGACTTCCTGCTTCTCTTATTGTTTCAGACACATGCCTGCAATGTGTGATGAAAAGTTATTCATTAGTGACATGAGAATAGAGTGATATACGGTCAAACCTATCTATAACAGCCTTATTTGTTTCGAATATTTTTGGATATTATAGCGAAGTGCTATTATAGAAAACACATATTACAGTCAGACCTCTTTATAACAATATTCCTATATAACAATATTTCACTATAAAAACCAAGCTTTTTCCGCATGTTATAATGTGTGTTCTCTATAACAGCAATTCACTATAATATCCAAAAATTTCGGAACAAATGAAGCTGTTATAGAGAGGTTTGGCTGTATAACATAACATGAAAATTGCTTCCGGAAAAAAGCTTGACTTTTATAGTAAAGTATTGTTATATAGGAATACTGTTATAAAGAGGTATGACTATATATATATATATATATATATATAATAACAACATGTTATTGTTGTAAAGCACACTAAATATAATTTAACTATTTAGAGATAACTAAAACTACCTTACTTCCTGATCATTAGGACATGTCGGAGCAATGTTTGAAGAACAAATTATAGCATTATTATGTCTACAGTTGCTAACACTAAAACTAAAACCTAGCTATATCAGGAGAGGGGGGTTAATTTGGCCAGTTACATGTAAACTCGAGTTATATTACTAAAAAGAATAAAAACTGGGCAGCAAAAGTGCCCAATTTGATCACCAGCCACCAGAATATATATAATTAAACATCTCTATAATAGTTTCGTTTGTTCCGATATAATAAAGTATTATTATAGAGAATATATATTATAATATAATATGAAAAATTGATTCCAAAGAAAATTTAACTATTATAGTAAAATATTGTTATAAAGAGGTACGACTTTATTATGATATTTTTAAGTTATCCCAAAGCTAAAAGTCAGATGTAAATGTCTTTTCTTCTTTCTTTTCACCCCTTTATTCACTTTACAGAAAGTGACGATTAGGTAGAAATAGCCACTCAAAGTCTATGGAATTATTTACATTGAGTTGATTAATTAGGTGGCATATAAATGAAAACTAGCTGGGATTTTATTCATAACCAAAAGTCATAGTGTTTTGGTAAGCTAATCATGCACTAATTAATGCATTGATATCTAGGTCTTTCTTACTGCAGTCAAGTAAAGGGAATTTAAATTCATATTTTAAAAAAAAAAAAAAGAGAAACAGCATCAAACTCTGAAGTGTACGAGCAATAGAAAGAGTTAAGATTTCAAGCTTATGAGTTCATGATTATAATTTTTTTAATTTATTGAATTCTAAATTAATATTTGTATATAATTAATAAATTTTTAAATAATAAATACAAGATTTGAACCAAAGTTAATGGGTTCGACCGAACTCGTAGCCGGCACTGTACTACCTAGTGAAATTAGATTCCATATGTGGGTAAAATTAAACTTCAAAATTATGAAATATATTATTTGTAATTTAAGAAAGAGTTATAGTAATGATTAAACTAGGTTGACAATAATATGGAAGTGTTAACTGAGTGAGAGACGTTAAAATATTGTTAGTCACTGTCAAGAATTAAGGTGGGACAGATCGCATCCCTCTATATCCTTAATCAGAGTTCTCGCGTTCGAGTTTTGGGAGTGGATAATTAAATTCTGGTAGGGAGTGATTTCTCTTAAATGAGTCTCATGCAGTAAAAATTCTAATTAATCGGAACCCTAATACAGAATACCAATTGAATTAAAAAAAGATATTGTTAGTAAAAATATGGAGATAGAGACTTACTGAGGGGAAGACGACCTAACAATATTGATGCTGGCTGGCTCCTTCAAGTTTCTGTACATCTGAATTTTCAGAAATTAATTCAAATCAAACAATGAGAAATTGAATAAAGCTTTAATTCAAAGACACCATATTCATGCAATGGGAAAACAAGGTTAGATATAAAAAAGGTTAAAAAATGAAATTATAACAAAGAGAAAACCGAAATATTAAGCCCCTGAAAAAGAATACAAATTCAAAATAACTACTCAAGGGAAGTTATAATTGGTTGCGTTAATAACTTTTTCGCTTATACTTTTAAAAAAATATAATTTGCAAACATCCCGGGGAGAACTACACGCGTTGCCCTCGACAGCTGTACGCTAGACTTTTCTAGTCCCGGACGAACATTGCAATACCGATGTCACCATCCATGGCACGCTAGCTGGACACAGAGAGCTGAGTGGCTCAATACCATTGATACAACCAAGGGAGAATCACACCCCAAAAATTAGCTATATAGGTGGGAGAGTCCACAACTATATATATAAACTCATATCAACGCATTGTAATACCGACGTGAGACTCGAGTTTGTTGTGCTTTTTAATATCATTAGAATTAGAGTGTTATTTTAAGATGGGCAGAGTTAGAGTTTAGGTTATGAATATGGTCGAACGAGTAGTTTTGATCCAAATAATATATTTGTCTAAAAAAATCTATTTAATACGTATATATTAGTAATTAAGAATTTATTTTAGTAAGCTTCGAATCTTGACTCTATTCTGAACATAGGTTACCAACAAGTGGGAAAGAATTCAAATAAAATTGAGAGAAATATCGCGTTTGGATCATGTTCATTTTAAAAAAAAAATCAAATGGCAAGTCTTTTTTTCTTCTTGAAATAAACATATACTACACTATTAAGAAGAAGAAAAACTTGCGCATCATTAAATTCTCTTTTCTGTATAATTTGGATTGCTTAAAAAGTCATGATCTGTATACTGGAAAATTCTGGTTCCAAAAAAATTAAAAGAACAGAAAATTCCATTTAATAAATTTTAAATTTGATAGTAATATAACAAAGAAAAAACCATTAGAATATGCTAGGGTATATAGTACCTGGAGATGGCTTTTAACATGAGAAATCTTCAATCCCTTTACTGCCATCATCTCTTGAATTCTCTTTGGAGTTGCTTCTGTCAAATTAAAACCAACAAATTTTACTAATATATCAATCATCAATTCATCATTATATATTAACTAATGACGATTATATATCGCATGTTTCTTTTCCATATATATACCCTAACGTTATTCTTGCTCTTTTATAAGAGTCCTCTGACGGATGCAAGATTTTCATCGACGAGATTCAACATCAACTGTATACGTAAAAAAAAAAGAATTGAACTTATAGACACTATGATTTTCGGGAGAAGAGGATTTGGATGAACCCCGTTCGGCCAACTCATGCCCCGCCCTAACAAACACACCCCACCCCCAAAACATCTACGGCCAGGGTGAAGCCACACTTTGGTTAGGGTTGTGGTCAATTGACACCTTTTGTCGGAAAATTATATGGTATATATAGGTAAAATATCAGTAGGTTTTAGAGATACATAACATATATTGAACACTTCTTTATCGGATTTTTTCTTTTCAATTATTTCAAGTTTGAACTCGCGTAAGAAAATTCTTGATTTTGCCACTGTCTATGGGTTACACCCTTTCTTAGCACTTCATATCTAAAGCCAAGACATCAAAATGATGAATTAGCTAGAAAGTGAAAATGAGAACAAAAATGGATCAAGAGATAAACAACTAAACAAGTGCAATATTAGAGGTAACCAAAAAAGAAGTAAAAAAATCATCTACTAATTATATATATGCAACTTTATCCTTTTGCCCAGCTGGTTTCTAATATATTTTGTTTTTTCATTTTTTTCTGTAGTTGGAAATTACTTACTGTCACTTCCCCCAAGATGTTCAACAGCTTCAATGAAAAGTTGATGAAGCTCAGACGTCCATCTCAAACGAGGAACTAAAGATTTCTTGTACTGTCTAACCCTTGATATTTTCTGAGAAGAACTGTTTTTCATTATTGAGAATTCCATCATCAAAACATAAATGGATTGGCCTAACTTGGATTTTATATATATAAGTGGTTCCAACCAAAAAGAGAGAAAAGAATTACGGCTAAGAGAGTCTGATATTATGGACTTTTCTTAGTATGTGTGGACTTTGGGTAACATCCTCTCATTCCTTGCCATTTCCTTTTCCTCTCACTTACGTTACCAGCAATAGCGTACGCACAACTTTCTGATAAACGATGTCAATATTTGAATGACAAATAATGTCATTTTTATTTTTATACCCAATATTTTTATTTTGTATATTATCTATGTATACCTATTTTTAAATTAAATTTCAACAAAACGGTATCACGTGTTGTCGCTTGTTGCAAGGTAATATCCACCCCTAGTTACCACAAGCAAATTCGAGATTTAAATTTTAGGGTTTTAAAATTATAGTAAGTATATATCTTATTTAACTTATTGGGTTCAAAATATAATATTTATAAAAATATACTGAGTTTTATAACATATATACAAAGTCTAAACCAATACTATTGAATTAACCCAAAAAAAAACAAAGAATAAAGAAAGATAAACGACCAAAACCATAGAAAATTAATTAAAATATGGTAGTAGAAGCTACAGTTCTGTAAGGGATAGAATTTTCTTTGTGAAGAGACTTCTGCGCACGGTAATTTAATGATTAAAGACTTTTGATAATTAATGGTAGTATCATACATATATATATACACACATAAATAAACTCTTTCCACTCTATTTACTTTAGTTTTGTATACTTAACACGGAAACTGCATTGAATCCTAATGCATTATTAATTTCTACTGGTCCCAAATAGAGATGGGGCTAATGCATCTTAACAATATAATGCCCTTAATTAAGTTTTGACTGTTTGTTATTAAATTGGAAAAAAACACATGTCCCTTTTGAATGTCAGAAAAGAAATTGTAGTAGAAGAAAATGAAGAACTAATATCCTTAATGGAACATATAGCTCAATCATTAATTACGTATTACAAAATTTTCTGAAACCCGAAGGAATGACGTTACTATTTAAGGATTTAATTCATATTCATTACAATTAATTTCTTCAATTTGCACAATTACACCGTCGAGTTTTTTTAACATGTCATAGCAAAATTATAATATGGCTTATGTTTTAGATATTACTAGTTCCACTTATTACGAATAACTAATAAAATGTACTTACATTTCGAGTACTTAATAATGTAAAAATTATTTTAAGTAGTTAAATTTATTATTTAATTAATAGGAATAATTGTTGACGATAATGAACACAATGATTACAGACAGACCGGTAACCTAGATTATTGACGTCACCTCATTTTTGGTGTTCTTAATATTGGTGTAAAGCGGGGGTGTATCCAAGTCTTAGGGTATGGGTTTACGGGAACTCATACTCCTCTCTCCTAAATCATGTATAATAATATTATATTTTTTGAAAATTGCTTAATTATATGTGCGTGAACCCATGCTCAACGACTCATATGGTGCAATAATCATTGGGTGCACCTTTACGAGTGAAATTGATAGTTCAAATCTCACTCCGGACGATTTTGTTTTCGTCACGAAGTATAAATATATACGTGAAAAATCACTAAAATTTTAAAAAGAATATAATTTTGAACCTATAATTTCAAAAGTGTAGTGAATATATAGTAGATGCTAAAGTTAAATTCGTCGAATATAAATTCTAAATTTGTATCTTCACAATAATATACCCATACTCTTAAAATTCTAGATCCGTCTCTCGAGTAAAGAGTGACAAAACCAAAAATATTGAAACAGAAGAACCATAGAAAGTTGAAAGGTATGAACCAGGAAAAGGAAGTTTAATTTGTTTTGCCTTTTAATATAAGAACTCATATTCTCGTGTCAATAAAAGACGGTGCCAACTTTTGGACCCCATCTGCTTAATTATATTGGTCCTGATCTTATATATATTATGCCGTGTTCAATACAATAATTCTTTGCCAAATTCAACGTGCATGAAAAAAGTATAAAAGAATAGAAGGTGAACCAAATTTCATGAAAGCTACTGCTTTGGAATTAAATTAAAAGTGGAAGCTCACCATCATGTGCTCAATAAATGAAAATTTCCAAAACATTCTGTTTCCCATTTTAAGAAAATTTCCTTAAAAGTGGAAGAAAGCTTAATTACGTTTACGTTATTATAATTAAGCTTAAGAATTAGTCGCTAGTTTTGGTGATTTAATGTTTGCAACAAAAGAAGTGGCAACTAGGTTGATAGAGGGGAATGTTTACGATATAGGGCTTGCCTCCTTAGTCATAGCTACTCGCACCGGTCTCGTCTAGTGCGATTTATATATTCTATATAATACATGAGTTATTGCATAGTGAGTATGTGCATCAGAAGTCTCTAGGAATTTTCCAAAATATGTGCATCGATGAAAGAGTACGTCCTATGTAAGACTTCGTCTCACATTAAGACTGTTATAATTAAAGAATTTCGTAAAAATGAAATCTAGTTAATTAATATGGGTCCGCATTACATGCTCCGGGAAATATAATGTCTCTAATTATTTCATAAGATTCCACAAGCCAATGCTCAAATAATTGGATTAAAATAGAAAACGGCAACGAGGCACTATTCTTATATTTTTTATATGTCAGAAAGAGAGTATAGATTAAATATTTTTACAAAAAGTCCAAAAAGAAGAAAGTTGTGATTGAGTTATGCTACGTACGAGTGTGAAAGTGTCTTTATGCTTAAATATACCACATATGATCCTATTTTTCAAACCAATTTAAAAATGAACTTACTTAGAAATTCCATGCACGTAACCCGAAGAAATGAAGAACAGAAAAAAAAAAAAAATAGACAACAACAAAAAACCAAATGCATTTTCCGCAATAAACAATTGAGGAATATTTCACTCCTAGAAAATTATATCATGTATTTTATATAAGCAAGATTAATCCATAATGAGTTGAAAAAAGAATTCTTCCAGTTTCTATCCAAAAAAATACAATTTCTCATTCCATTTTATTTAATAACCTTTGTTCTTGTTTTTTCCTTAAAGATAGTACCACAACTAATCCTGAAAGAGAATAAATGATAAAAAATTATATATCCTATCAAGGGAAAGTTTTGAGAATATTTTATTGTTCCTACATGTGAATAAACCTGGTTAGAATTCTTGGAGCCTAACAAAATAAAATTGTCCCATTATTCAACTGTGAACCCCATTAAAGTTAGAGGCGAAAGGGTCACTGTTAAAGGTTGTGGATGAATACCAGGTACTATGATATTCTTAATTAAAGGTCTCAGGTTCTAATCTTGAATGTGAAGTCATTTTTTTTATAGGAAATGCATCTGGATTAATCAGGTCTCAAAGCGGTATCGGTCATCGTAAAAAAAACAAAAACAATATATAATCTTTGACCAAATAAATTTGCTTGATAAAAACTATATATATACGTAGCAATTAAGAATTTGTTGAATAAGATTCCTTGTAGTTCTTCGATTTGGAAAGCAAAATTTGTCGAAAAGAATAATCAATAATGAAGCTTGAAAGGTCCATATGCCTAAATACAGCAAATTGCGGCGCACATTTTAAATGTTTATCGTCTATGAGTCTAAAAAGTGTTTAGTTTTGTGTCATTGTTTTTGTAGATTTGAGGATCCTTTTAGTTCATTTCTATTGCCTAACATGGTCGTGTTCTCTGAAAGACAAATCTGAATGACTAAACGTATAAGTTAAACTTGTCAAATATAAATTTTAAATTTAATTCTGAGCACATATATTTTCTTGAAATATTGAATACACCTCTAACACAAATATATATATTACTAGGTAACTCTGAAATTTAAACCCGAGACCTTGTGTTTTCAATCCACTCCCCTCATTATTTACTAGTATTAGATAAGTCGTCGAATTGGTGGAATAAATAACTAAAAAAGTACATCTTCGAGTTTAATTTCAACCACTTTCTCATCCTAAAATTTTCCACTTGGATCAATCATTTGACATTTGAAGACCTTTATTAACTGTCTTTTGAAAATGCAGCCCAAATAATTTTGTCTGTTTGGCATTTCTGCGCGTGGCTTTTGAATCAATTAAAATGCTTCTTTATTCTAGAAGGATAATTAGGTTAATGGAAATCGACCATAGAATGTTTAAAAAATGTAAAAAAAGAAACATAGTCATTAGCAAATAAGGTAATAATTGATTTAATTTAATTAAGAAACATCTCTTTGTTTTTAGAATTGAACATTTCAACTTTCAACTCTTTACTCATTGGAGGTGAAAAAGAAATAGAACAAAGAAAAGAAGTAATGTAGTTTGTAATTCTAGCAGAGCAATCCTTTTAGATAATTCACCACTAATTATGTTTTCCCAAGTCTAGAGCACCGTAAAAATAGCACTGACTAGCCAGTTTTCGGAGTTTCAGTATTCCAGTATAAATATACTGGAACTCCATCATAATATCATTGAGTTCCAACATATTATATTGAAATTTCAGTTAGGGGTGTTCACAAAAACCCGAAAAATCGAAAACCGAACCAAACCGACCAAAAAACCAATAGTTTTTAGGTTTGGTTTGGTTTTGGTTTTGAATTTTAAAAATCGATCAAATTTGATTTGGTTTGGTTTTGATTTTAATAAAAAAATAAGCAAAAAAAACTGAACTAAACCATCTATAGAAGTAACTATTTCAATCTATTATTACACACACACACACACACACACACACACACA
>MDKI01092048.1:0-27744 GCA_005239505.1 Nicotiana paniculata | reverse complement strand
ATTTATATTTGCAACGCCCGTTTAGTCTTTATAGAAGACATAGTTGAGCGTGATCACGCACCTACGGAAATTCCATCGCAGGTGTGAAAACCCACTAAAAGGCCTGGGGCCGCACTTGTGGTCAATTGGCCGCATCTGCGGCTCCGTACCTGCGGAATCCCAAGCGCACCTGCGAGACTAGTTGACTTGACCAAGTCCGCACCTGCGAGCCCCTCTTCCGCACCAGCGTGTCCGCACCTGCGGAAAATCCATCGCAGGTGCTAGACACCAGAACCAACAATGGTTCAGCTGTTTTCCAAGTTCCAAAATCACCCGTTTAGCATATGAAACATCCCCGAGGCACCCGGGACCTCAACCAAACTTACCAACCAATCCTAATACCTTATCCAAACTTATTCGAGCCTCCAAAACACATCACATAACACCAAAATCACCAATTATACATGGATTCAAGCCTAAGAACTTATGAAATTCCCAAACTCTACAACTGATACCGAAACACCTCAAACTAGTCTGAATGACCTCAAATTTTACACACAGGTCACACATGATACTACAGATCTATATCCACTCTTAGAATTCTATTCCTAGCCCGATATCAAAATTCCACCTATCGGCCGAAATCGCCCAAATTTTAACTTTCGCCAATTCAAGCCTAAATCTACTACAGACCTCGAAAGCACATTCCAGACACGCTCCTAACTTTTAAATCACCCAGCGGAGCTAACGGAGCCGTTGGAATCCCATTCCGGACCCGTCTTCCCACAGTTCCAAGTATGGTCCGATTTCTAAAGCTTAAACTCATATATAAGAACTATGTGTCCAAAAACTCTCCGAATTTCACCACTGAATGTTCCAACAAATCCCAAAAGCAGAAATAGACATGGGGAAAGCAGTTATTAGGGTATCAGGCGCTAACTCTCAAAACGGCCTATCGGGTCGTTACAGTTGTTTCTGCTCCTAGTTATACTAGAAGAGCTTGTTAAATCCTGGGAGATATGTCTAATTTTTATTCATCACGGTGTGGGAGAAATATCCTTAAGGGAATTGTCTTTGACACGCCTCAAGCTAAATCTTATTCTCCATAATCTAATATTTTTCCAACAATCTTAAGGATATTTCACATTATTATGGAGAATATTGTTGCTACTATAGTGATGTTGTTGATGTTATTATACCCGATGTACCAACTGTTTCTATTGTTGTTCCATCACGAATTACCTATGCCAAATCTTTTCCTGATATTTCAAAAATTGAGGTTTTTGGTGGAAATAATTTTAATCGCAAGCAAGTTGTTACTGACAAAGCAAAAGAGATTGCTACTAGAAGCAAACTAAAGGAGGACAACAAGAAGCAGAGAAAATCAAACAACAGGTATGACAAAAGAAATGGTTAGAAGCCCAAAACCAACAATCAAACCTTCAAGGAAAAAGGTAACTTCTTTGTGTGTGGCAAACCTGTCAACTATGTTGCTCGATGCTAGAAAAGGTTTGGGAATGACAATCCCGCTAAGGCTAAAGTAAATTTGATTGAAGCCAAAGTGGATGATATAATTGTTGTGATTGTTTCCCAGTGAACCATGTGGCAATTGTGAAAGACTGGGTGTTAGATTCTGGTGTCACTAGGCACATATATGGTAACAAAAAAACATTGTGTCTTACACCCAAGTTGAGGAAGGAAAAGAGCTGGTATAACTTGGTGACTCAAGGACTACTCCCGTTCTTGGAAAAGGCAAAGTTCTTCCCAAACTCACATATGGCAAAACTTTAGCATTGAATGATGTGTGCATGTTCTTAGTATCCGAGCCAATTTGGTCTCTGTGGGATTATTAGAAAAGGTGGGGTTGAAGGTTTTTTTTGAATTTGATAAGGTCGTGTTGACCAAGAATAATAATTTTTTTGGCAATGGTTATTATAATCATGGCTTGTTTGTACTCAATGTTATGAATGAAAATACTAGTACTTCTGCTTATTTGATTGACTCTTTTAATTTATGGCATGCTAAATTTGGTTAGTTTATTTTATATTAAGAAGATGCATTCTGAAGGTCTTATTTCAAATATTAATTTTTCAAATATTGATAAGTGTGAAGTTTGTGCAGAAACTAAACAAACTAAGAAATCATGTCCTTCTGTGTTTAGAGAATCTGAATTATTAAGTTTGATCCATACTGATTTAGGAGACTTGAAACAAACTATGACTAGAGGAGGGAAAAAATATTATGTCTTTTATAGACGATTTTTCTAGATATACAAAAGTTTATTTGTTGAGAAATAAAGGTGAAGCTTTTGATAAGTTTTTAATATATAAATCTGAAGTAGAAAATCAATTGGATAAGAAAATCAAAAGAGTTAGATCCGATAGAGATGGTGAATTTATTTTGTTGAATGACTATTGTGAGAAAGAAGGCATAATTCACGTGATAACTCCGCCATATTCTCCACAACCAAATGGTGTAGCGGAAAGAAAAAATAGGACATTGAAGGAGATGATAAATAGTATGTTTGTTAGTTCTGGTGCTCCGGATAATCTTTGGGGTGAAGCCATTTTATCTGCTTGTCATTTACAAAATAGGATTCCTTATAAGAAAACATGTAAAACTCCTTATGATTTGTGGAAGGGCTATATGCCTAACTTGAAATACTTAAAAATGTGGGGGTGCCTTGCCAAAGTTATGTTACTCGATCCTAAGAAAAGGAAAATAGGGTCTAAAACATCCGATTGTATGTTTATTGGGTATGCTGAAAGTAGTGTAGCATATAGATTTTTAGTAGTCAAAAGTGATGTGCTTGAACACAATACTATTGTTGAAACAAAAAATGCTGAACTTTTTGAAAATATTTTTCCTTTAAAATTTGAGAATATTTCTGATGCTCTTATTATTCCAAGTGATGTTATTACTCATGTTCCTATTATTCAAAATGATTTTGAAACTGAGGATTTAAGAAGAAGCAAAAGACAAAGGAAAGGAAAAGCTTTTTGTAATGATTTTTATACATATCTTGTGGATAATGATCCTTTGACATATTCTGAAGCTATTTATTCGTCTGATGCCTTATTTTGGAAAGAAGCTATTGATGTCGAATTAAATTTAAATTTACAAAATAAAATTTGGATTTTAGTTGATTTACCTCCGGGAGCTAAACCCATTGGTTGTAAATGCATTTTTAAGAAGAAACTCAATCCGGATGGTTCCATTGATAAATATAAAGTTGAACTTGTTGCAAACGGTTTTACTCAAAAGCAAAATGTTGATTATTTTGATACTTATGCTCATGTAACTAGAATTTCCTCAATTCGTGTTTTACTTGACTTAGCTTCTATTTATAAACTTTTTATTCACCAAATGGATGTTAAAACTGTATTTTTAAATGGTGATTTAGAAGAGGAAATTTACATGGAGCAATGTCACGATCCAGAATTCTCACCGTCAGAACCGTGATGGCACCTTATATTTTACTTGCTAAGCAAGCTAACATTAGAGATCATTAAGCCATTCCTAAACCCTTTCACTGATTTACAACAATTAGGCTACAATAAGTAAAAGAAAAAATGCAGAAATCTATAATAGTTTTGACATTTATACACAACTACCCAGAATCTTAGGTCACAATCCACGAACATTCTAAGATTTAATACAAACATTTGTTCGAAAGAAGTACAACTGATTGAATAAAATTAAAACAGTAAACAGAAATGATTGATGGGAACTTTAGGACCTGTGAACGCTGATAGGACTACCTTGAGTCTCCGATCAGATGAAGCCAGCAGCTAACTCAGGGTCAACTCGGTCCAGCACCAAAATCCACACAGAAAGTGCAGAGTACAGTACCAGTACAATCGACCCCATGTACTAGTAAGTGTTGATCCTAACCTCGACGAATGGGTGACGAGGCTACAGCGGGACACTCACAATAAAACCTGTATACAGTGAATAATAATGACAGGAAAGAAAGCATAATAATGTAAAAACAGTAACTTGCAAGGAATAATACAACATTCAATATGTCATATCGATGTTCAGCAATAACCAATCCTTAAGTGCAGTTCAAGGCTACCATACAACTCACACAGTCATAGAAAGAGCATAAACACATAAATTGTTGTAGCGTGCAACCCGATCCTACCGTACATATCAGAATCCTCCCTTATTTCTTCTTAATATCATAAATAACAAAATATAGATAAAATGTTGCGGCGTGCAACCCGATCCCACCATATCATAATAACCACAATCACGGTTCACCCTTATATCACCATATTCCACCCTTCTTACACCTGGTGCGGCGTGCAACCCGGTCCCACCGTATAATAACAATTCGCCCTTATTCCTCCTTAATATTTAACCCTTATTCCACCATTTGCAGCGTGCAACCCGATCCCACCGTATTCATATCAGTTACAGAGGAAGTATAGAAATTTCACAATTTAACACAAGACTCTTCTCAATACTTAAACTTCAGAACATGGAAAATTAAAAGCTCGTACTCAAAGATACTTTACACAAGAAATACTACTCAGCGAGACCAATCCAGAGTATCACTAATACACAAACAAGAACAGCTTAAGCATGTAATAGGGGATACAGAAACTACGGAGTAACAGTTATCTTCAATAAGGAGAAACAATATCTAAACGTAACAAGTACGCATGGAAATACAAGTAGGCATGTAACAGTTAAAGCAGGGAAGAAACAATATAAAGAGAACGGGAAAGAAACGGGAAAAAAAGATAAATTGGCGGCGCATAAGTACTCGTCACTTCACACATACGCCGCTCACATGATTTTTTTTCATATAGCAATTAAGGCAAGGATTCCTAATCCCTCAAGTCAAGGTTAGACACAACACTTACCTCGCTCCACAGGTCACTCATTGCTCAATTACCGCTTTTTCTCTATATTCCACCTCCAAACCACTCGTATCTAGCCACAATTAACTTAATAACATCAATTATTTCTAAAGAAATCAATTACAATGCATGAATTTATATTTCCCAAACTTTCCCCCAAAAAGTCAAAAATCGACCTCGAACCCGCTTGGTCAAAACTCGAGGTTAGGACCAAAAACCATTCACCCTCGAGCCCACATATGCAATTAGTTTTGAAATCCGGCCTCAATTTGAGGTCCAAATCCCAATTTTACAAGAATCCCTAATTCTACCCAAACCCCCAATTTCTACCATGGAAATCCTAGATTTTAGGTTGGAAATTCATGAAATATGATGGGAGATTGAAAAAAAAGTGGGTTAGGATCACTTACCAAAGTTTTGGGGAAGAATTGGTCTTGGAGAAATCGCCTCTAAGGTTCTTGGGTTTGAAATTTTGAAGAATGGGAGAAAAATCCCGTCTAAGTCTCTTTTCATCAGCTGCAAATGTCGCAAATGCGAAGCCCGCAAATACGAGAAAATTATCGCATATGCGAACTCCTTTCATCTTTGCTGCCTTCACAAATGCGAACAATTTGATCCAAATTGCGCACATCGAATCATCGCAAATGCGATAGAAATTTCACAAATGCAATAGAAATTTCGCAAATGCGATAATCCTAGTCCCAACCCATGCTCGAAAATGCGAAGTGTTCTTCACAAAAGCGAGGCTCACAGCCAGACCTCGCATTTGCGAGCCAGACCTCGCATTTGCGAAGTGTGCAATCCAGCACCAGCTGTGTTCCTATGTCCGAAACCACTCTGAAACCTATCTGAAACTCATCTGAGCCCTCGGGGCTCTAAACCAAAAGTGCACACAAGTCTAAAAACATCATACGAACTTGCTCGCACGATCAAATCTCCAAAATAACACCTAGAACTACGAATTTAGCACCAAATCGAATGAAATTTTCAAGAAAGCTTTAGAATTCCTATTTTCTCAACTGGACGTCTGAATCACGTCAAACTGACTCCGTTTCTTACCAAACTTCACTGACATGTTATAATTATTATATTGAACCTATAACAGGCTCCGGAACCACAATACGAGCCTGATATCAGTAATGCCAAACATCAATATATTCTTTAAACCATTTAATTTCTTTTAGATTTTTAATTTTCAACAAAAATTCATATATCGAGCTAGGGACCTCAGAATTCGACTCCAGGCATGTGTCCAGGTCCCATATTTCAATACAGACCTATCGGGGCTGTCAAAATACAGGTCATGGTCTGTTTACTCAAAGCGTTTACCGAAGTCAAAAAAATTAACTTTCACGGAAAAGTTCTTATTTTTATCAATTTTTAACATATAAGTCTTCTAGGTCAATACCCGAACTGCGCACGCAAGTCGTGAAAGGCTAAAATGAGATATTTAGGGATTCGGAACACAAAATTTAGTTCTAAAACATGAGATGAAATATCGGTTCATCACATTCTCCACTTCTAAAACAAATGTTTGTCCTCGAAGTAACATAGAAAAGTACCTGAATTGGTGAATGAGTGGGGATATCTACTCCGCATGTCCGCCTAGGACTCACAAGTAGATGGCTCGGCGGCTGACCTTTCCACTGCACTCGAACTAAATGATAACTCTTTGATCTCAACTAACAAACCTGCCAGGCTAGAATAGCCACTGGCTCCTCCTCATAAGTCAAATCCTTGTCCAACTGGACAGAGCTGAAATCTAACACATGGGACGGGTCACCATGATACTTCCGGAGCATGGACCATGAAACACTGGATGAACTACCGATAACCATGGAGGCAACACAAGCCTATAAGCCACCTCTTCTACTCTCTCGAGAATGTCAAAAAGTCCGATGTATCTAGGTCTCAACTTGCCCTTCTTCCTAAACCTCATGACACCCTTCATGGGTGACACCCGTAGCAACACTCTCTCCCCGACCATGAATACCACATCACAAACTCTACGATCGGCATAACGATTTTTCCTGAACTGAGCCATGCGAAGTGGATCCTATATAATCTTGACCTTGTCCAAGGCCTCCTATACTAGATCTGTACCCAACAACCGACCCGGCTCAAACCACCCAACTGGCGACCGACACTGTCTACCATATAATGCCTCAAGGGAGCCATCTAAGTGCTCAACTGGTAGCTGTTGTTGTAGGAAAACTCTGCAAGGGACAAGAACTAATCCCACAATCCTTCAAAGTCTATAACACATGCGCGAAGCATATCCTCCCAGATATGAATAGTACGCTTGGACTGCCCGTCCGTCTGAGGATGGAATGTTGTGCTCAACTCAACCCACATACCCAACTCACGCTGTACTGCCCTCCAAAAGTCCGAAGTTAACTGCGTACCTCGATTAGAAATGATAGACATGGGCACACCATGAAGACAGACGATCTCACGAATATAAATCTTTGCCAACCGCTCCAAAGAATAGGTAACTGCCACAGGAATGAAGTATTCTGACTTAGTCAGCCTATCCAAGATGACCCAAATGGCATCGAACTTCCTTTGGGTCCGTGGGAGTCCAACAACAAATTCCATAGTGATACGCTCCTACTTCCACTCAGGAATCTCTATCTGCTGAAGCAAACTACTAGTTCTCTGATGCTCATACTTCACATGCTGACAATTCAGGCACCGGGATACATAAGCAACTATATCCTTCTTCATCCTCCTCCACCAATAATGTTGTCGTAAGTTCTGGTACATCTTCGCGGCGCCCGGGTGAATATAATACCGAGAACTATAGACCTCCTCAAGAATCAACTCACAAAGCCCATCAACATTAGGCACACACACCCGACCTTGCATCATCAAAACCCCATCATCTCCAACACCTGATTGGCACCATTGTGCCGTACTGTGTCCCTAAGGCCAACAAATGAGGGTCATCATATTGCCAATCTCTGATATGCTCAAACAAGGAAAATCAAGCGACTGTGCAAGCTAGAACACGGCTGGGCTCTGAAATATCCAACCTCACAAACTGGTTGGCCAAAGTCTGAACATCTGATGCTAGAGGCCTCTCACCAACCGGGATGAACCCAAGGCTACCCATACTCGCCGCCTTCCTACTCAATGCGTCGGCCACCACATCCGGGATGGTACAAGATGGTGATATCATAGTCTTTCAATAGCTCCAACCACCTCCTCTGCCTCAAATTGAGATCCTTTTGCTTGAACAAATACTGAAGGTTGCGATGATCCGTGAAAACCTCACACGACACGCCATAAAGATAGTGCCTCCAAATCTTCAGTGCATGAACAATGGTTGCCAACTCTAAATCATGGAATGGTAATTCTTCTCATGAACCTTCAACCGCCGAGATGGATATGCAATCACCCTGCCCTCCTGCATCAATACTGCTCCAAGCCCAACACAGGAGGCATCACAATACCGTGTAAGATCCTGAACCTGATGGTAACACCAACACTAGTGCCGTAGTCAAGGCTGTCTTGAGCTTCTGAAATCTCGCCTCACACTCGTCTGACCATCTGAACAGAGCACCCTTATGAGTTAACCTGGTCGACGAGGCTGCTATAGATGAAACTCCTCCACAAATCGACGGTAATAACCCACAAAACACAAGAAGCTCCTGAACTCCGTGGCTGAAGTGGGTCTAGGCCAAATCTGAACTACCTCAATCTTCTTAGGAGCTACCTAAATTCCATTTGCTGATACAACGTGGCCCAAGAAAGCGACTGAATCCAACCAAAACTCGCACTTCAAAAATTTAGCATACAACTGGTTGTCCCTTAGAGTCTGAAGCACTATCCTATGGTGTTGCTCATGCTCCTCCCGACTGCGGGAGTATATCAAGATGTCATCAATAAAAAAGGAGTCCAAATAAGTCCTGAACACTTGGTTCATCAAGTCCATAAATGTTGTTGGGCATTGGTCAACCCAAAGGACATCACCAGAAACTCATAGTGCCCATACCGCGTTCAAAAAGTTGTCTTAGGGATCTCGGATGCCCTAATCCTCAACTGATGGTAGCCAGATCTCAAATCAATCTTTGAAAACACCTTGGCACCCTGAAGCTGATCAAATAAATCATCAATCCTCGGCAATGGATACTTGTTCTTGATGGTGACTTTGTTCAGCTGCCGATAATCTATACACATCCTCATGGACCTATATTTCTTCTTTACAAACAACACCGGTGCACCCCAGGGCGAGACACTAGGTCTAAGAAAGCCCTTATCAAGCTAATCTTGCAATTGTTCCTTCAAATCTTTCAACTTTGGTGGGGCCATCCGGTTTGGTAGAATGGAAATGGGCTGAGTGCCCGGAGCCAAATCAATATCCCTGTCGGGTGGCATCCCCGGTAGGTCTGCAGGAAATACCTTTGGAAACTCACAAATAACAGGCACAGAATCCATGGAAGGAACCTTCGTACTAGAATCACGAACATAATCCAAATAAGCCAAACACCCCTTCTCGACCATACGTCGAGCCTTCATATAAGAGATAACCTTGCTGGTAGAATGGCCAGAAGTCCCTCTCCACTCTAATCGAGAGAACTCCAGAAAGAGTAAGGTCATTGTCTTGGCGTGACAGTCCAATATAGCGTGATAAGGTGACATCCAATCCATGCCTAATATAACATCAAAATCAACCATATCGAGGAGTAGAAGATCTACACTAGTCACGAGACTCCCAATATTGACCACACACGAACAATACAATCTACAACAATAGCATCGCCCACAGGTGTGGACACATATACATGGGCACTCAAAGAATCACGAGACACAACCAAATATAAAGCAAAATAAGATGACACATAGGAGTAAGTAGACCCTGGATCAAATAGAACCGAAGCATCTCTACTGCAAACTGAAACAGTACCTGTAAAAACATCAGCGGATGACTCAGCCTCAGGTCTAGATGGGAAAGCATAACATCGAGGCTGGGCCCCACCACTCTGAACCATATCCCTAGGACGGCCTCTAGCTGGCGGGCCTCCACTTCTAACGGCCTGACCTCCACCTCTAACAACCTGGCCCCTACCTCTGGCTGCCTAAGTAGGCGGTGCAGCAACTGGTGCAGGAACTATGGCACGAGAGCCTGATGTTGTGGCGGAACACCCAATAATGTCTGACAGGTCCTCCTGATATGCCCATAACTGCCACACTCTAAACATACTTCCTGATACTGTGGATGTGAAAATTGAGACTGACCCGAACGGGCCAGCTGACCACGGTAATAACTCTGAATCACTGATAGGAGCTGGTGGTGCAATATAGGCTGGCTGCCCAGAAGGAGGAACATAAGGACCACGACTCCCTGAAGCATTGTGGGATGCCTGAAGCGCTGAATGGATCGGCGTGGGAGGATGGCCTCTACCAAAAGTACCCCTGCCTCCTGACGAGGCACGCTGAACCCACTAAAATGATGAGGTATCTTGTCTGACCCCTGACCTCCCTATCCAAGAACCATCTCGACTCGCTTGGTGACATTGGCAGCCGCCTGAAAAGAAATCTCGCTCCCAGTCTCCTTAGCCATCTGCAATCTAATAGGTTAATCAAGTACCTCAATTAACCTCCTCACCCTCTCTCTCTCTCTCTTGGTAGGAAGAAGAAGAATAGCATGATGGGCCAAATCCACAAAACGGGTCTCATACTGAGTAACAGTCATGTTGCCCTGCTGGAGACACTCGAACTGACGACGGCGCTCCTTTCTCAAGGTGATAGGAAGAAACTTCTCTAATAAGAGATGAGAGAACTGGTCCCAAGTAAGAGTAGGTGATCCAGTTGGTCTGGTCAACAAATAATCCCTCCACCATTTCTTGGCGGAACCAGTCATCCAAAGAGCAGCAAAGTCGACCCCATTGGTCTCCAATATACCCATGTTCTGAAGAACCACATGACAGCTATCAAGATACTCATGGGGATCCTCTAAAGTAGCACCACTGAAATGGACTAGAAAGAGCTTGGTGAATCTATCCAATCTCCATAAAGTGTCAGAAGACATAGTTGACCCATAACCGGGTTGTGCCGCAGCAACCGACGGAACTACTCCAACTGGATGAGCTGCTTGAGTCTGAAACTGGGGAGCCATCTGCTCCGGAGTGTGAGTAGCAGGAGTCTGGGCTCCTCCTCAAGCCTGAGATACGGTTGGTGCCATGGGGAACGAGCCAGTCTGAGCCATACCCTCCATAAGGCGTACCAATCAGACCAAAGCATCCTGAAGCACTGGGGGCAATAAACCCCTTCGGGACCTGAGTTGGTCCGGCAAGAATAGTTTGAGCTGGAACCTACTCATCGAACTTTACCTGAGGCTCTACGGCTGGGGCTGCTGCTCGAGCTCTGAGATGAGACCTGCCCCTGCCTCGACCTCGGGTACAGCCTCGGCCTCGACCTCTGCCCCTCGTAGGATCTGCTGTCGGAGGCTTTGGCCTCAGCTGAAGAAATGGTACGCGTCCTCGTCATCTGCGAGAGAATAAGAGTAGGAGAGTTCAATCAGTATTGAGAAAACAAAATCGCATGACAGAGTTGAGTAAACGTGAAATTTGTTCCTAACTTTATAGCCTCTAGGATATAAGTACAGACGTCTCCGTACCGACCCCCCATACTCTACTAAGCTTGTCCGTGAATTGTGAGACCTAGGCAACCTAGGGCTCCGATACCAACTTGTCACGACCCCAAATTCCCACCATCGGGACTGTGATGGCGCCTAACATATTACTTTCTAGGCAAGCGAACATTAGAGATCATTAAGCCATTCCTAAACCCTTTCAGTAATTTACCACAATTAGGCTACAATAAGTAAAAGGAAAATATGGAAATCTATAATAGTTTTGACATTTATACATAACTACCCAGAATCTGGAGTCACAATCCACGAACATTCTAAGATTTACTACAAACATTTGTTCGAAATAAGTAAAATTGTTTGAATAAAAGAAAAACAGTAAACAGAAAAGATAGATGGGGACTTCAGGGCCTGTGAACGCTTATAGGACTACATTGAGTCTCCGATCAGATGAAGCCAGCAATTAACTAAGGGTCAACTCGGTCCAACACCAAAATATGCACAGAAAGTGCAGAGTGCAGTACCAGTACAACCGACCCCATGTACTGGTAAGTGCCGAGCCTAACCTCGACAAAGGAGTGACGAGGCTATGGCAGGACACTCATAATAAAACCTGTATACAGTGAATAATAATGACAGGAAAGAAAGAAGAATAACATAAAAACAGTAACTTACAAGGAATAATACAACATCCAATGGGTCATATCGATGTTCAGCTATAACCAATCCTTAAGTGCATTTCAAGGCTACCGTACAACCCACACAGTCAAAGAAAGAGCATAAACACATAAATTGTTGCGGCGCGCAACCAGATTCCACTGTACGTATCACAATCCTCCCTTATTTCTTCTTAATATCATAAATAACAAAATATAGATAAAATGTTGCGGCGTGCAACCCGATCACACCATATCATAATAAACACAATCACGATTCACCCTTATATCACCACATTCCACCCTTATTACACCGGTTGCGGCGTGAAACCTAATCCCACTGTATAATTACAATTCACCATTATTCCTCCTCAATATTTCACCCTTATTTCACCTGTTGCGATGTGCAACCCGATCCCACCGTAATCATATCAGTTACACAGGAAGTATAGAAATTTCACAATTTAACACAAGACCCTTCTCAATACTTAAACTTCAAAACAGGGCAAATGAAAATCTCGTACTCAATGATACTTTACACAAGAAATACTACTCAGCGAGACCAATCTAGAATATCACTAAAACACAAACAAGAATAGCTTAAGTAGGTAATAAGGGAACGAAAACTACAGAGTAACAATTATCTTCAACAAGGAAAAACAATATATAAGACGTAGCAAGTAGGCATGAAAATACAAGTAGGTATGTAACAATTAAAGCAGGGAAGAAACAATATAAAGAGAACGGGAAAGAAACAGCAAAAACAAATAAATTGGCAGCGCGTAAGTACTCGTCACCTCACATATACGCCGCTCACATGATTTTTTTCATATAGCAATTAAGGCAAGGATTCCAAATCCCTCAAGTCAAGGTTAGACATAATACTTACCTTACTCCACAGGCCAATCACTGCTCAATTACCGGTTTTCCTCTAGATTCCAACTCCAAACAACTCGTATCTAGCCATAATTAACTTAATAACATCAATTATCGCTAAAGTAATCAATAACAATCCATGCATTTAGATTTCCCAAACTTTCCCGCAAAAGGTCAAAACTCGACCCTGAGCCCGCTTGGTCAAAACTCGAGGTTCGGACCAAAACCCATTCACCCCCGAGCCCGTATATGCAATTAGTTTCGAAATTGGACCTCAAATTGAGGTCCAAATCTCCATTTTCCAAAAATCCCTAATTCTACCCAAACCCCCAATTTTTACCATGCAAATCCTAGATTTTGGGCTGGAAATTCATGAAATATGATGGAGATTGAAAGAAAGTGGGTTAGGATCACTTACCAAAGTTTTGGGGAAGACTTGGTCTTGGAGAAATCGCCTCTAATGTTCTTGGGTTTGAAATAAGAATGGGAGAAAAATCTCGTCTAAGTCTCTTTTCATCAGCTGTAGATGTCGCAAATGCGACATGGGCTTCGCAAATGCGAAGCCCACAAATGCGAGAAAAGTATCGCAAATGCAAACTCCTTGCATCTTTGCTGCCTTCGCAAATGAGAACAATTTGATCGCAATTTGCGCACATCGAATCATCTCAAATGCGACAGAAATCTCGCAAATGCGAGAATCCCAGTCCCAGCCCATGCCCGCAAATGCCAAGTGTTCTTCGCAAATGCGAGGCTCGTATTTGCAAAGTCTGTAGTCCTGCACCAGATGAAACTTGCACCAGTTGTGTTCCTAAGTCCAAAACCACTCTGAAACATATCTGAAACTCACCCGAGCCCTCGGAGCTCTAAATAAAAAGTGCACACAAGTCTAAAAATATCATATGAACTTGCTTGCGCGATCAAATCACCCAAATAACATCTAGAACTACTAATTTAGCACCAAATCTAATGAAATTTTCAAGAAAGCTTTAGAATTCCTATTTTCTCAACCGGACGTCCGAATCACGTCAAACTGACTTCGTTTCTTAACAAACTTATTAGACATGTTATAATTATTATATTGAATCTGTCCCGGGGACTGAAACCAAAATACAGGCCCGGTATCAATAATTCCAAACATCAATAGATTCTTAAAACCATTTAATTTTTTTTAGATTTTTAATTTTCAACAAAAATTCATATATCGAGCTAGGGACCTCGGAATTCGACTCCGGGCATATGCCCAGGTCCCATATTTCGATACGGACCCATTTGGACCGTCCAAATATGGGTCCGGGTCCGTTTACTTAAAATGTTGACCGAAGTCAACAAAAATTAATTTTAAGGAAAAAATTCTTGTTTTTATCAGTTTTTAACATATAATCCTTTCGGGTCAATACCCAGACTGCGCACGCAAGTCGTGAAAGTATAAAATGAGATATTTATGGATTCAGAACACAGAATTTAGTTCTAAAAACATGAGATGACCTATCGAGTCATCACAAGCGACCTGAGGGTTGTATAGTGTCTGGCCAAGAAAATAAAGTATGTAAATTGCTAAAATCTTTGTATGGTCTAAAGCAAACACCTAAATAATGGCATAAAAAATTTGATCGAGTATTGATTAATGATGGTTTTTCATCAATTGAAGTAGATAAATATGTTTATACAAAATGTGTAGATAGTACATGTGTTATTATTTGACTTTATGGGGATGACATGCTTATTTTTAGTTCTAGTCTTGATTTGGTACATAAAAACCAAAATTTTCTTATCTTCTAATTTTGAGATGACAGACATGGGAAAAGCTAATGTTATTTTAGGCACGAAAATTATAAGAGATGGCAATAACTTGATGTTGACTCAAGAACATTATGTTGAAAGGATTCTTTAAAAATTTGATAATTTTGATGTGGTACCTGTAAGCACTCCTTATGATGCTAGTAGTCAATTATAAAAGAATAAGGGAGATATTCTAGATCAAAGTAAATATGCTCAAATTTTTGGTAGTCTAATGCATTTGATAAATTACTAGACCTGATATTGCATATGCAGTGTAAAGATTGAGTAGATATACTCAAAACACGAGTCATGATCAGTGGAATGCATTAGTAAGAGTAATGAAATATGAGAGGTACCATGAACTATGGTATCAAATATAGTGGATTTCCAACTGTACTAGAAGGATACAATGATGCTAATTGGATCTCTGTTTCAGATGAGACAAAAGCCACTAGTGGTTACGTATTCACCATCGGTGGGGGTGTTGTGGCATGGAAATCAGCTAAACAAACAATAATATCTAGATCTACCACGGAATTTGAGTTTGTGGCATTGGAATTGGCTGGCAATGAGGCCGAGTGGTTAAAGAACCTTTTGGCAAGTATTCCACTAGGAATAAAACTGACACCTTCTGTGTCGACGTATTGTGATTGCCAAGTTGCAATAGCCATTGCTAAAAATAAATCCTTTAATTGGAAGATTAGACATATTCGATTGAGACATAATGTGATAAAGCAGCTGCTGAAAGATGGAATAATTTCCATAGATTCTGTGAAGTCAGAAGTGAATTTGGCTGATCCTCTGAAGAAAATTAATCTCTGAAACATCGAGGGGAATGAGACTATTTTCAATTTGAGTTTCACCAGTAATGATGGTAACCCAATCATATGGGTAATAACAAGTCATTAGTTGATCAAGTGTGCACTATTAAATTATGCCCCTTCCTATGGTGTGTGTAAGTGCAAGACTGCAAGGAATGGAAGGCTGAGTTATTAAACTCTTAATCTAATCATTCATAGCCTTTGATATGTGATGTATTGTGCTACAGAATACACTTCATGGACGAACCTATATGAGTGTGGAGTGGAGCTGCTCATATGAAATTTATGGCAAAAAGTTTCTAGAGCAATCATGAAAACCAGGTGCATGCATGACCTATTAGCGCAAAATCGCAATAAACAACAATGTGTGTGTGGGTATAATTTGATATATAAAACACTAAACTTAAAAAAGAATTCTTAGTTCATAGAAGTTTTGAACTTTACCAATTATTCTGTAAGTTTAATCTTATTTTATCTAGGTCTGGTTCATAGTCCAAGAGACACCAGATTCGGCGGATTATGCTCATTTGTGAAAACCCAACAAATTATTTAATTTTTTTATTATTTTAAATATTTTTTTGAGATATTTAGCGGATTGATAGAAAATACTTTCGATATCTCAAAAAAAAAAAATTCTAAAACTATGTCTAGATTCATTTTCTTACTATCATATTAATGAGTCATTATTATAGTAACTATTTTAAATATATTTGTAACACTAATTTGATAAGTTGGAATTCAATCTTTGACAAACAAAATCTGACAATTAAATGATAATTCTTATACGTTACTTTTGTGTTGTTAACGTATTGTAACTGAAAAGCCTTTATGGCTTACTTTTGTTTGTTAACGTATTGTAACTAAAAGGTCTTGTGGCTTGGAAGTTTTGTTCTGTCAGATTCTGAAGTTTTTGAACTATATATACTTTGTTGTTTTTCATCTTTTGAAAGTAGCGAAAAACAAAGTTAAAACTTTTCTTTCCTTTTTTTTTTGTGTTGGATTTTCTTCTTATTAATCTTTATTGTTTCTGCTCCTAATTATATTAGAAGAGCTTGTTGAATTTTGGGAGATACGCCTAATTTTATGTGACAGTTTACTAGACTAATTCATTAAATTAGGCATTTCTTGGAATATGAAGTTTAAATGAACAATGCATAAATTCAATATTACTCGCTATAAATCTCATTAAATGGCTATATATAGCTACAGATGCAATGTGCATGTATATTTTATTTTTTAAAATAAATAAAAAGATTCCGCGTGATATTAAAAGTTCTACTGTTAAGGATTCGTTTGGCCATAAAATTTTTTTACTTCTTTTTGAAGATTTTTCACTTTTTTAGGAATCACTGTTTGACCATGAAAATATTGAATTTCACTTGAAGTTGTTTCAAAAATTTTAGAAAATTTGAATAACTCCAAAAAGCAGTTTTTAAAAAAATTTCCTTCAAATCACTCTCAAAAATTCAAAAATAGCTCCAAACTGTATTCATGTCCAAACACAACTGTTTTTTCAAATATCATATTGACTTGAATTCTTCACTACTAGAAATTAGGGAAAAACCGATCACAGTAGGCCGGTAATGGCCAATAATCGTCCAAAACGTGACTAATGTTGGTCGAAAATTACCGACCAATAATGGTCAGTATGCTCTAGACGACCATCTGACAATTTAATTGACTTACCGACCAAAATTGGTTGGAATTATATTTTAATAATTTAATTTTCCTGACAAAAATTGGTCGGTATTTTAAATTTATTAATTTTTCTTACCGACCAATTTTGGTCGGTATTGAAAAATATATTTTTTTATAATTAATTAAAATTTAAAAATATCTAGAACACTGGTCGGTATTGTAAAATATTTTTTTTATAAATAACGAAAATTTAGAAATACCGACCAACTTTGGTCGGTAAACTGGATAGGGCAGGAAATAACCGACCAACTTTGGTCAGTAATTTTGAATTTCTGGGATTTCATTGTACATTAACCGACCAACATTGTATGTAATGTGCAATTTAAAATATTTTTATTAGTTACCGACCAATATTGGCCGGTTTTCTGAGTTTAATTTTAGCAGAAACTGCATGTTTTGGTAGCTACACCACCTGCCAAATAAAAATAACATACAAATACCCCCAATTTACATCTAACAACCACCAATTCACCACATACAACCCTAATTCACCACAAATCCATCTGAACATCCAACAACAACAACCAAACATCCAATTCATACTTTAAAACTAACAAATTAAACTTCAATTGAATATCACAATCCAAAATCAAGCAAAAACTAATTACAATTGTGAGCACGTAATTTTTGTCTCACGAAAATATACCTAAAAATCCACCAAAATAGATTTTTTCTAATTGCTTTTAATTTTATAGAATTTTAGGAATTCTTTTTAATTGCTTGTTTGCATTTAGTTTCATTTAGTTGCATATTTAATAGCTTAAAATCATAGAAAAACAAAAATAAATGTTCAATGTTGCATTGCATAGCATTTTAGAGCTTAATTACATTTAGGATTTAATTACATGGATTAATTACATTATTAAATAAAAATCACAAAAATACAATAGTTGTGTCTACATTTTAGATTTTAGTTTTGAATTAATTAGTGTTAAATTAGTAAGATTAATTTTAAAAATAATTTAAGTTAGAGTTTAATTTAGGCTTTTATTTAGCTTGTTTAACTAATGAGTTAAGATTTTAAAATTAAAGGAAAGAAAGAAAAACAAAAGAAAAGAAGAAGGTTGTGTTATTTTGAATTGGGCCAAGCCTCAGAGGCCCAAAACAACTCCATCTGCCCAAGCCCCAAAACCCCTCACCTGGTCCAGCTTCCCCTTCGACCAAACGAACCCACTTTTCCCTAAGCTAATTCCAGTTGTTGATCTCCCACCATCTAACGGCGGGAAACTAATCCCTTCTCCCCCATAAAAGTGTCTGAACCCACCCCCAAAGGCCCCAAAGACCCCTCACTTCTATATCTCTCTCCCCAACCTAAACCTAGCCACCCTAAATTGCCAAACCCTACGGGCCGGCGGCCACACTCCAAATCCTCCCCAAATCTTCACCCCGTAAACCCCATCTTCCCCTCAACCCTAGTTCATCACTGTTTTCCCCAAAATCCTTATAGATTTTTTTTTATTTTTAGATCTAACATTCCCAAAGTTGTCATTTTATCTCCTTTCGAATTTTCTTTAGTAGTGTTGTTTGATTTGGATCACGCGAACCTATTTCTCTTGACAAGAGAAATCGATTTACGTTGGTTTGGCTCATTTCAAAGCGCCAGAGTCCGGTCAAAATGCCGGCCAGAAGCCGACTTTCATTATCCGTTGTGTTTCCTGCTAGTGGTAGTGTCTGGAGTCCTTAGGGTCAATTATCCAGGGAGATGGGGAGATCGATGGGGATTTTACGCACTGTATTGGGGTGGGGTAGATGAAATGGAGGTTAGCGTTTGGAGTCATGTGTGACAAGAATGTGCCGCCGGAACTCAAAGTTAAGTTTTACAGAGCGGTGGTTAGACCGGCCATGTTGTATGGAGCTGAGTGTTGGCCAGTCAAGAATTCACATATCCATAAGATGAAAGTAGCAAAAATAAGGATGTTGAGATGGATGTGTGGGCACACTAGGCTGGATAAGATTCAAAATGAAGATATTCGGGGGAGGGTGGGCGTGGCTCCCATGGACGACTAGATGCGGGAAGCGCGGCTTAGATGGTTCGGACACGTAATGAGGAGAAGCCTAGATGCATCAGTTAGGAGGTGTGAGCGGTTGACCTTGGCAGGTATGAGAAGAGGAAAAGGGCGTCCTAAGAAGTATAGGGGATAGGTGATCAGGCAGGACATGTCGCGGCTTCAGATTTTCAAGGACATGGCTCTTGATAGGAACATGTGGAGGTCGACCATTAGGGTGGTAGGCTAGGGGGTAGTCGAGATTTCTTTCCTCTTTGTACCGGGTAGTTTGATAGAGTTTTGTTTAGGTTTGTTAGTGGTTTATGTTGTGTTCATATTGTTTTTTCCTTTAACTTATTCGTTGTTGTTGTTTTCTTTCTGGCATATTTTGTTGTTACATACCTTTTATCTTGTTTATTTTATGATATTATTGTCTCTCCTGTTGAGCCGAGAGCCGAAAATAGCCTCTCTACCCTTTTCAGGGTAGGGGTAAGATCTGTGTACACTCTACTCTCTCCAGACCCTACTAGTGGGATTTTACTGGTAAATATTGTTGTTGTTGTTGTTGTATATTTAGGTTTTGTTAACAGCTGTCCAAATCTGTTAGAAAAGATGCTGAAATTAGATACATCTGTTCATTTTCTGGTACAAAAAGATGGCATTTTCCTCAATTTAAGGGAAAACTGGTTGATTCTTTGGACCTTATCCCATTCCATCATAAGGCATGGGGATTTTTCTATAAAAGGAACCTTTTTCCTCGCACTCTAGGAGGTTTTTTTATACAGACTGAACATTCATTCACTCAAAAAGACACACGGGCTTTACACAATAATTCTCTGAAATTAAGAATTCCTCCTTTCATTCCTGCACTGATTTTAATTGATTTCTGGAAAATACATTGTCCTTCACTTTCATTTTTAGTAAAGAAAATTTATGGAAACCAACTTTGCGATTTCAGAAACAAAAAAGAGGAACCAAAGGTTTTCATTAGCTTGCTTCTTTGTTAGATAGCTGTGTTTTCCAAGTTCTGGATTTGAAGTTTGGTTGAGCTTCATTTCCTATGTTGGCTACTGTTTCATTGAGCTACAACTGACTCTGTTTTTTAGTTGTACTTCTCAAATTCAGAGGCTTATTTTCTTGTTGTTCTTTGTTGTTGTTGAGGTATTACTCTTGCTCAAATAATGTAAACCTCAGTTTGTTTGGATTATGAAACTTTTTGTTGCAGTATGGTGACTGTTGTTACATCTCGTGTTTTCGTACTTTAAAGTTTCGTCTTCAGTTAATTGACGTAGACTCGGGGATGAAATTATATTGAGGTTAACGTATTTATGCTATTTATAACAAGAAATAAGTAAGTGCCATGAATAATAAAGGGTACCCGAATTAAAGAAAACGAGTTTCGTTGAACGTTGCCGATTTGGGATAAAATACGAGCCGAGCGATAATACCCGATAATTATGAACTAGCACCATACAAGGTACCATATGACCACGATAGTATGATGCATAAAGTAGTATCAGAAGGATGAGCAGTATAAAAAGTTCTTAGACATGTTGAAACAAATACAGGTAAAATTCCTTTGATTGATGCTCTGAAGGAGATGCCTGGGTATGCCAGAATGATGAAGGACTTAATGTCCCGAAAATTTGACTTCCCAGACTTGGCCACCGTGACGGTTACTCAGACTTGTAGTGCTGTTGTGACCCGACCAATTGCGGAAAAGCTGTCTGATCCAGGGAGTTTCACCATTCCCTGCACCATTTGAAATTTTGCCTTTGCAAAGGTACTTTATGATTTAGGGGCTAGCATTAATCTTATGCCTCTGGCCACCTACAAGAGGTTGGGGATTGGTAGAGCTAGACCAACCTCTATGTTGTTGCAGCTGGCAGATAGGACGGTAAAAAGATCGTCAGGCATTCTGGATGACGTATTGGTGTAGGTAGGGAAGTTTGTGTTCCCTGTGGATTTTGTGATACTAGACTGCAGAGTGGAAGAGATTCCCATAATTTTGGGAAGGACATTCTTGGCCACAGGACGAGCCCTCATTGATTGTGAAACTGGGGAGCTCAAGATGAGGTTGAACGACGAGGAAATCACATTCAATGTGCAGAAATCCATGAGGCGACCAAGTGAGTTCGCCAATTGTTCTCTTATTGATGCTGTGGATGTGATAGTGGAGGAAGATGATGAGTTCTTAACTATTGAGGACCCCCTTGCTGCATGTTTGATGAATTTGAGTGAGGTAAATGGGGAAGAATTTGCAGAATGGGTGTTAGCGCTTGAATGAAAAGGTGTTTGGCCGAGCGCACTAGAGTTTGAGCCCTTACACTTAGAAAAGAGGGAGACTCCACCAGCCAAGCCATCTGTTGAGAGCCACCCAAGCTATAGTTGAAGCCACTGCCAACCCATCTCAGGTACGCGTTTCTTGGACCTAATTCTACTTTACCTGTTATTATCTCATCCAGTTTGCTAGATGTGCAGGCAAAGAAGCTATTACAGGTACTCACAGGGTGTAAGACTGCCATTGGTTGGACCATGGCAGATATAAAGGGGATCATCCTGGTGTACTGTATGCACAAAATTCTACTAGAAGAGGGGCACAAACCTTCGAGGGAACACTAGAGGCGACTGAACCCAAACATGAAGGAAGTGGTGACGAAGGAAATTATAAAGTGGTTAGATGCAGGAATCATTTTCCCCATCTTTGGCAGCAACTGGGTTAGCCCAGTACAATGTGTTCATAAGAAGGGTGGCATGATGGTTGTAAAAAATGAAAACAATGAGCTGATATCCACAAGGACCATCACTGGCTGGAGAATTTGCATGGACTATAGAAAACTAAATCTTGCCACCCGTAAAGATCACTTCCCACTTCCCTTCATCGGTCAAATGATCGACATATTGGTAGGGAGGTCTCACTTTTGTTTTCTTGACGGGTAATCGAGGTACAACCAAATTTCCATCACCCCGGAAGATAGAGAAAATACCTTATTCACTTACCCCTACGGGATCTTTGCCTTCAGAAGGATGCCCTTTGGCTTATGCAATGCACCCGCAACATTTCAAAGGTGCATGATGGCCATATTCACTGACATGGTCGAGGATATCATGGAGGTGTTCATGGATGATTTATCAGTGGTGGGAAATTCATTCGATGAGTGCCTAGCAAATCTGACCCAAGTGCTGAAGCGGTGTATTGAGACGAACCTTGTGCTTAATTGGGAGAAGTGCTATTTCATGGTACACGAGGGGATAGTCTTGAAGCACTTGGTGTCGAGCAAAGGAATTGAGGTGGATCAGGACAAAGTAGATGTGATTGCAAAGCTTCCACCTCCCACATCGGTTAAAGCGATAAGGAGCTTCCTTGGGCATGTCGGGTTCTACCGGCGATTCATCACAGACTTCTCAAAAATAACCAACCCCCTATGTAACTTTCTTGAAAAAGATAACCCTTTCGTGTTTTCTAATGATTGCAGGGTGGCTTTTGAGGAGTTGAAAAAAAAGGCTAGTCACGGCCCCGATCATTGTTGCTCCCGACTGGGAGCAACCATTCGAGCTCATGTGTGATGCCAGTGACTATGCAGTGGGAGCAGTGTTAGGACAGAAAAAGGAAAAGATAATGCACCCTATCTACTAGCGAGTAGGACATTGAGTGGAGCTCAGTTGAACTACACAGTGACCGAAAAACAGATGCTGGCAGTAGTGTTCCCCTTTGACAAGTTCAGATCATACCTGATCGGACCGAAGGCAATTGTTTACACTGATCATGCTGCCCTCAGGTATTTGATTGAGAAGAAAGAATCCAAGCCGCGCCTAATTCGTTGGGTGCTGCTACTGCAAGAATTCGATCTAGAGATTCGTGACCACAAGGACATAGAGAACCAAGTCGCGGACCATCTATCGCGACTTGAAGGCGCTGAAAATGCAGTAGAAGCAGAGGATATTCTGGAAACCTTTCCAGATGAGCAGCTACTCGCCACGAGCATGGAGGAGGTGCCATGGTACGTAGACATTGCAAATTACCCAGCAGTGGTATTGAGCCCTATGAACTCTCATCTGTCCAAAAGAAAATTTTTTATCGTGATTGTCGCAATTACTACTGGGATGAACCTCACCTGTTTAGAATTTGTATTGACAATATGATTCGAAGGTGCGTCCCCGAGATCGAACAATTTTTTGTTTTGCAGGCGTGTCACACATCAGCGTATGGAGGGCATTTTGGAGGAGTTCGAACAACAACCAAAGTTCTAGAGGCCGAATTCTACTGGCCAACTGTGTTCAAAGATGCCCACCAATGGGTGAAGGGCTGCGATGAGTGTCAACGGACGGGGAACATATCCCGTCGCCACGAGATGCCCATGAACCCGATCCAAGAGGTCGAGGTGTTTGATGTATGGGGGATTGAATTTATGGGTCCCTTCGCTCTTATGGCAATAAGTACATACTTGTGTCCAAATGGGTGGAAGCTGCAACAGTCCCCACCAATGACACAAGGGTGGTAGTGGGATTTTTGAAGAAAAACATATTCACCCGTTTTGGGATCCCAAGGGCCATCATCAATGACGGAGGCACTCACTTCTGCAACCGGGCCTTCGAAAAGCTGTTAGCTAAGTACGATGTACGCCACAAGGTGGAAACCCCTTATCACCCTCAGACAAGTGGGCAGGTTGAGGTGTCAAATCAAGAAATCAAGAGTGTGCTGACTAAAACAGTGAACGCCACAAGAACTGATTGGGCAAAAAATCTTAATGACGCACTCTGGGCATACAGAACTGCATTCAAAACGCCAATTGGTATGTCGCCATACAAGTTGGTGTTCGGAAAATCCTGTCACCTGCCGGTAGAACTAGAACATCGAGCTTGGTGGGCACTGAAACAGTTAAATATGGATCTTGATGTTGCGGGCACAAGTCGAGTCACTGAACTGCATGAGTTGGATGAATTCAGATATCTTGCCTTTGAAAGCACGAGGCTGTATAAAGAGAGAATGAAGAGGTTACACGATAAGAATATTGTTGTCACGATCCAATTTTTCCCTCCGTTGGGTATCGTGATGGTACCTAGTCTTAAAGACTAGGTGAGCCTACTATTAAATAAACATAAATCATAATATCAAAATTTGAAATGCTTCTTGAAATAACTATCTATGCTTTGAACATCTTCCCAAAATCCGGCGAGTACAAGTCATAAGCTTTAAGGAATTTACACTAAAATCACTAATTACCACTGTTCAGAATAAATACAACAGTGTATGAACAAATTATGAGAAGGTGTCTCTGAAACCGCGAACACTGAAGCAGTTTTACCTTGAGTCTCCACTACAGCAACCGCGCTGCTAAGTATCACTCGATCGACAATGCGAAAACCTGGAATCTGCACAAAAATGTGCAGAAGAGTATTATGAGCACACCACAATGGAACCTAGTAAGTATCGAGACTAACCTCGGTGAAGTAGTGACGAGGACTAGTCAAGACAGCCACTGGTCCAATAAAACGAACATGCATAAATAAAGAAAATGACGGAATATGACATCTGCATAAAGATTACACAATATAATTAACTACATAACAATGCAATGCGGGAGGAAAAACAACAATAAATCGACGGAATGTCATAATATTACACAGAAGGATGGACGGGAACACAACCAAAAATCAAAACCCAAAATACAGTAAGAACAAGTAGTAACTCAGCACTGCGATAATCTCCACCTCAGACCTTAGCCAACAACTCCAACAATTTATAAATTGTTCGAAGGTAATCCCTTCACCCTGAAATTTATATTGAAAACTTTTAAAGTATAATCCCTTTTTTTATAGAAAAACTTCTTTTGAAAGGGACTTTCTCCGAATACGTATATATACTTTATAGAAGGAAAGTCTTTAAATGTAATTTCTTCAAGATATGCGTTTTTAAAATATACTTCCCCAATAAATGTATTTCGAACTTAACTTCCAATAGAACAAGTGCACGACATCACCTTTCGTGCTTTTACTCTCGTCCTTCCCATAGAAATCGATAGGTACGACACGTAATTTAAGCAAATTAAGCAAGTAAAAGACATGGACAGTGCAACAATGTATACACGGGGAAACAAATATCACATCATAATGCATGTCCCTCGTCCTCACCTGCACGGAAACACCCTTCGTGCCATGAACTCACAATAATATGGCACGACATCAGCCTTCCTGCATTAGCACTCACTCACAGTATCACACACTCTCAATAATATGGCACGACATCACCCTTCGCGCTTTTAAATTTCAATAATATGGTACGGCATCAACCTTCGTGCTTTACACTCTTTCCTCCCACAAAAAATGAATATGAACAATGGCACGACATCACCCTTCGTGCTTTACACTCTTTCCTCACACAAACAAATGAATATAAACAATGGCACGGCATCACCCTTCATGCTTTACACTCTTTTCTCACACAAAAAGATGAATATAAACAATGGCACGGCATCATCCTTCGTGCTTTACATTCTTTCTCACCAAATCGAATGAAATGATAGCATTCCGACAAGGGAATCAACAACATAAACAACAATAGAAACCATACTATCCCGGCAAGGGAGTCAACAATGAAAACAATATCATCAACAGCATGAACAATAATAGAAACCCTACTGTCCTGGCAAGGGAGTCAACAATGAAAACAATATCATCAACAGCATGAACAATAATAGAAACCCTACTGTCCTGGCAAGGGAGTCAACAATGAAAACAATATCATCAACATCATGAAAAATAATAGAAACCATACTGTCCCGACAAGGGAGTCAACAATGAAAATAATATCATCAACAACATGAACAATAATAGAAATCATATTGTCCCGGCAAGGGAGTCAACAATGAAAACAATATCACCAACAGCAAGGGAAAATAACTATAACCAATCTTACTTAATTAACTAGCTTCACAGAATAAATCCTAACTTGAATCAATGCTCTGCAATAGGAAATGCCAAGAAAATACCATCAACATGTATAATCATCAAGTTAATCCTAAGTACTGTTTAAAGACATATCATATCAATCATAATATATGACTCACAGGCATACTTGACACCAACATATAAATACTCCAATACTACTAAACAATTACAAGGCGAGATAATACAAATTTTAGCTAAGTAGGCAGTTTATGAAGAAAGATATAGCATAATTATAGAAGAGGTAAAATCTTCAGCCAAGTTAATTAAGATCAAATAAACAACAAAGGAATCTAAAAGCAAGTAATTCTAATTTAAGCAGGGAAGGATGAAATTAGCAATCAAGAACGCAGTCATAGTAATTACAACTTCATACACAAGAAGTATAAGGACCTAAGAATCCTAAAAGGGCCAACCTTCTACAACTAGGTCCGAGTACGCAGTCGTCACCTCGCGTACAAGGGCGACAATCAACATAGAAGACTAAAATCCTAAGGGGTAGTTTCCCCCCCCCCCACAAGGTTAGGCAAGATACTTACCTCCAAGACGACAAACCGGTACTCTAAAATGGACTTTTCGGGCGAAAAGACCTCCCGACGGCTCAAAATCAACTAAAACAACTTCAAAATACACATAAAACTTATAAGGAACTATTTCGAGTAATGAAGTTTCAATCTTTACAAAAATATAAAAATCGGCCAAAAAGTCGACCCTCGTGCCCGCACCTCAGAACCCATCAAATTTTACAAAATCCGAATACCCATCCCGATACGAGTTCAACCATACAAAATTTATCGAATTTTGATATCATTTGATCCCTCAAATCACGATTTTTCATTTTAGAAGTTTTCTTTCAAAACAAACATTTTCTCAACTAAAAACACAAATTAAATGATGAAAATAAAGACAAAATCATGGAATATATTTAAATCTAGTTGAAGAACACTTACCCAATCGAATTGTGTTAAAAACCCCTCAAATATCGCCAAGTACCGAGCTCTGGATAAAATGGTTACACTCATAACGCCAGCCTATCCCTGGCGTTATTTAGGTGTTAGCCTCATAACGCCAGCCTTGCCCTGGCGTTAGCCAGGCGTTAGCCTCCTAACGCCAGCCTACCCCTGGCGTTATTCAGGCGTTAGCCTCTTGTCGCCAGCCCTTGCATCCACTATCCGTCATGCTAATACACTCCTCCATTCACCCGAATTCACCTGCAAGCTCGTTAGTACTCAAAATTACACTAATTACTTCTAACTATTTTAAGATTTACTACGCATTGGGTTGCCTCCCAACAAGCGCCTTATTTAATGTCGTGGCACGACGATTACAACAAATCAATAGGTTGCCTCCTATGAAGCGCCTGATTTAACGTCGCAGCACGACGCAACATTAAAGCTATTTAAGGATTGTCTGGTGTATTAGGTTCACCCAGGTGAACAATAGTCCGTTCATTAGCTTCAGTCATTCCAACATATGTTTTTAATCTCTGTCCATTGACCTTGAAGGTATTAGACTCATTTTCAGCAGTAATCTCCACAA